>OY292406.1:7665119-7856392 GCA_958496205.1 Idaea biselata
AACGAATAATTAACCTGTACATTTTTTTTATTAGAAAAAAAACTATTGTAACACGACGACTTAAGAAAAGTAGTTCATGAACTTTACCAACAGATGGCGCTGCTAAAGAAACCAAGCCCAAGCTAGATCGCGCTATCGTTGCGTTTAGGTGATCCATAGACCTCAGACGTGAACTTTGTCCATGGTATCCTCGGATCCTCAGAATCCTCAGATCACCTGCAGGCTACCTTGGTACGCATCGAGTCTCTGCATCCTTCTTGGAACAGAGCACCTGAACGTCCTCGGTCTATACGCTGAAAGCGTGACAGCCTGAAGTCCCCCCCCCCCCCTCGCACTACACCGTGCGCCGCACCTCTGTAACAGTGCATCCGCCTGTGCAATCCTAATTGGAACACGGTGTGGGACCTGTCCGCGTTAAGGCTGTTCTCCTGAAAGCCCTGAAACCTGTAACCGACGACCTGAAAACCGTGTAATATACTCGTATCGACTTGAACCTGCGTTTTCATCACCTCCACCGACTCCACTCCCCTACACTATTCAATAAGTCATTTGAAATTCAGTAGTTTAAATATCATTATATTACTTACAGGAGGACCCTAAAAATAAAAAAGTCATGACTTAATCAAATCATGATCTCTAGCTGTCTGCATACCAAGTTTCATCGCAATCGGTTAAGAAGGTTTCGTATGAAGGTTTACATTTATACATATGTACATAATTTCACACAGAATGTGTCTGTTTTATCTTTTGTTAGAAAACGAATAATTAACCTGTACATTTTTTTTATTAGAAAAAAAACTATTCAATAAGTCATTTGAAATTCAGTAATTTAAATATCATTATATTACTTACAGGGGAACCCTAAAAATAAAAAGTCATGAGTTAATCAAATCATGATCTCTAGCTGTCTGCATACCAAGTTTCATCGCAATCGGTTAAGAAGGTTTCGTATGAAGGTTTACATTTATACATATGTACATAATTTCACACAGAATGTGTCTGTTTTATCTTTTGTTAGAAAACGAATAATTAACCTGTATATTTTTTTTTTAGAAGAAAAACTATTCAATAAGTCATTTGAAATTCAGTAATTTAAATATCATTATATTACTTACAGGGGAACCCTAAAAATAAAAAGTCATGAGTTAATCAAATCATGATCTCTAGCTGTCTGCATACCAAGTTTCATCGCAATCGGTTAAGAAGGTTTCGTATGAAGGTTTACATTTATACATAAGTACATAATTTCACACAGAATGTGTCTGTTTTATCTTTTGTTAGAAAACGAATAATTAACCTGTACATTTTTTTTATTAAAAAAAAACTATCCAATAAGTCATTTGAAATTCAGTTATTTAAATATCATTATACTGCGAAGCTATTAACTAAAATAATAGTAAAATATTGTTATTCAATCATTAATTCATTTTACAATCTTATCTTAAGTATATTAGTACTGACTTGCTTAAAATTAAGAAATAATAAAATTATCAGGTAATTTATTTTCAACTTGTTTTGAGGCCAGTAGGTACCTGTACCTACCTACTACCTCATATAAACAAGATGGAGATTGTTTTAAATGTCTACACGTCTAGGCAAATAATTTTGGTTCTACGTCTTTCTAAATTAGAACAATCCTTCTAATATTATAAAGCTGTAAGTTTGTGAGTATGTATGAATGGATGTGTGTTTGTTACTTAATCACGTAAAAAAACGTGTTGCACTCGGGGACTGCCGCGGTAAAGCTATTGCATAGCAAAACAAATAATTAACCTGTACATATTTTTATTTAAAAAAAAACTATTCAATAAGTCATTTGAAATTCAGTAATTTAAATATCATTATATTACTTACAGTGGTAGACTAAAAATAAAAAGTCATGAGTTAATCAAATCATGATCTCTAGCTGTCTGCATACCAAGTTTCATCGCAATCGGTTAAGAAGGTTTCGTATGAAGGTTTACATTTATACATATGTACATAATTTCACACAGAATGTGTCTGTTTTATCTTTTGTTAGAAAACGAATAATAAACCTGTACATTTTTTTTTTAGAAAAAAAACTATTCAATAAGTCATTTGAAATTCAGTAATTTAAATATCATTATATTACTTACAGGGGAACCCTAAAAATAAAAAGTCATGAGTTAATCAAATCATGATCTCTAGCTGTCTGCATACCAAGTTTCATCGCAATCGGTTAAGAAGGTTTCGTATGAAGGTTTACATTTATACATAAGTACATAATTTCACACAGAATGTGTCTGTTTTATCTTTTGTTAGAAAACGAATAATTAACCTGTACATTTTTTTTATTAAAAAAAAACTATCCAATAAGTCATTTGAAATTCAGTTATTTAAATATCATTATACTGCGAAGCTATTAACTAAAATAATAGTAAAATATTGTTATTCAATCATTAATTCATTTTACAATCTTATCTTAAGTATATTAGTACTGACTTGCTTAAAATTAAGAAATAATAAAATTATCAGGTAATTTATTTTCAACTTGTTTTGAGGACAGTAGGTACCTGTACCTACCTACTACCTCATATAAACAAGATGGAGATTGTTTTAAATGTCTACACGTCTAGGCAAATAATTTTGGTTCTACGTCTTTCTAAATTAGAACAATCCTTCTAATATTATAAAGCTGTAAGTTTGTGAGTATGTATGAATGGATGTGTGTTTGTTACTTAATCACGTAAAAAAACGTGTTGCACTCGGGGACTGCCGCGGTAAAGCTATTGCATAGCAAAACAAATAATTAACCTGTACATATTTTTATTTAAAAAAAAACTATTCAATAAGTCATTTGAAATTCAGTAATTTAAATATCATTATATTACTTACAGTGGTAGACTAAAAATAAAAAGTCATGAGTTAATCAAATCATGATCTCTAGCTGTCTGCATACCAAGTTTCATCGCAATCGGTTAAGAAGGTTTCGTATGAAGGTTTACATTTATACATATGTACATAATTTCACACAGAATGTGTCTGTTTTATCTTTTGTTAGAAAACGAATAATTAACCTGTACATTTTTTTTTTAGAAAAAAAACTATTCAATAAGTCATTTGAAATTCAGTAATTTAAATATCATTATATTACTTACAGGGGAACCCTAAAAATAAAAAGTCATGAGTTAATCAAATCATGATCTCTAGCTGTCTGCATACCAAGTTTCATCGCAATCGGTTAAGAAGGTTTCGTATGAAGGTTTACATTTATACATATGTACATAATTTCACACAGAATGTGTCTGTTTTATCTTTTGTTAGAAAACGAATAATTAACCTGTACATTTTTTTTTTAGAAGAAAAACTATTCAATAAGTCATTTGAAATTCAGTAATTTAAATATCATTATATTACTTACAGGGGTAGCCTAAATATAATAAGTCATGAGTTAATCAAATCATGATCTCTAGCTGTCTGCATACCAAGTTTCATCGCAATCGGTTAAGATGGTTTCGCATGAAGGTTTACATTTATACATATGTACATAATTTCACACAGAATGTGTCTGTTTTATCTTTTGTTAGAAAACGAATAATTAACCTGTACATTTTTTTTATTAAAAAAAAACTATCCAATAAGTCATTTGAAATTCAGTTATTTAAATATCATTATACTGCGAAGCTATTAACTAAAATAATAGTAAAATATTGTTATTCAATCATTAATTCATTTTACAATCTTATCTTAAGTATATTGGTACTGACTTGCTTAAAATTAAGAAATAATAAAATTATCAGGTAATTTATTTTCAACTTGTTTTGAGGCCAGTAGGTACCTGTACCTACCTACTACCTCATATAAACAAGATGGAGATTGTTTTAAATGTCTACACGTCTAGGCAAATAATTTTGGTTCTACGTCTTTCTAAATTAGAACAATCCTTCTAATATTATAAAGCTGTAAGTTTGTGAGTATGTATGAATGGATGTGTGTTTGTTACTTAATCACGTAAAAAAACGTGTTGCACTCGGGGACTGCCGCGGTAAAGCTATTGCATAGCAAAACAAATAATTAACCTGTACATATTTTTATTTAAAAAAAAACTATTCAATAAGTCATTTGAAATTCAGTAATTTAAATATCATTATATTACTTACAGTGGTAGACTCAAAATAAAAAGTCATGAGTTAATCAAATCATGATCTCTAGCTGTCTGCATACCAAGTTTCATCGCAATCGGTTAAGAAGGTTTCGTATGAAGGTTTACATTTATACATAAGTACATAATTTCACACAGAATGTGTCTGTTTTATCTTTTGTTAGAAAACGAATAATTAACCTGTACATTTTTTTTATTAAAAAAAAACTATCCAATAAGTCATTTGAAATTCAGTTATTTAAATATCATTATACTGCGAAGCTATTAACTAAAATAATAGTAAAATATTGTTATTCAATCATTAATTCATTTTACAATCTTATCTTAAGTATATTAGTACTGACTTGCTTAAAATTAAGAAATAATAAAATTATCAGGTAATTTATTTTCAACTTGTTTTGAGGCCAGTAGGTACCTGTACCTACCTACTACCTCATATAAACAAGATGGAGATTGTTTTAAATGTCTACACGTCTAGGCAAATAATTTTGGTTCTACGTCTTTCTAAATTAGAACAATCCTTCTAATATTATAAAGCTGTAAGTTTGTGAGTATGTATGAATGGATGTGTGTTTGTTACTTAATCACGTAAAAAAACGTGTTGCACTCGGGGACTGCCGCGGTAAAGCTATTGCATAGCAAAACAAATAATTAACCTGTACATATTTTTATTTAAAAAAAAACTATTCAATAAGTCATTTGAAATTCAGTAATTTAAATATCATTATATTACTTACAGTGGTAGACTAAAAATAAAAAGTCATGAGTTAATCAAATCATGATCTCTAGCTGTCTGCATACCAAGTTTCATCGCAATCGGTTAAGAAGGTTTCGTATGAAGGTTTACATTTATACATATGTACATAATTTCACACAGAATGTGTCTGTTTTATCTTTTGTTAGAAAACGAATAATTAACCTGTACATTTTTTTTTTAGAAAAAAAACTATTCAATAAGTCATTTGAAATTCAGTAATTTAAATATCATTATATTACTTACAGGGGAACCCTAAAAATAAAAAGTCATGAGTTAATCAAATCATGATCTCTAGCTGTCTGCATACCAAGTTTCATCGCAATCGGTTAAGAAGGTTTCGTATGAAGGTTTACATTTATACATATGTACATAATTTCACACAGAATGTGTCTGTTTTATCTTTTGTTAGAAAACGAATAATTAACCTGTACATTTTTTTTTTAGAAGAAAAACTATTCAATAAGTCATTTGAAATTCAGTAATTTAAATATCATTATATTACTTACAGGGGTAGCCTAAATATAATAAGTCATGAGTTAATCAAATCATGATCTCTAGCTGTCTGCATACCAAGTTTCATCGCAATCGGTTAAGATGGTTTCGCATGAAGGTTTACATTTATACATATGTACATAATTTCACACAGAATGTGTCTGTTTTATCTTTTGTTAGAAAACGAATAATTAACCTGTACATTTTTTTTATTAAAAAAAAACTATCCAATAAGTCATTTGAAATTCAGTTATTTAAATATCATTATACTGCGAAGCTATTAACTAAAATAATAGTAAAATATTGTTATTCAATCATTAATTCATTTTACAATCTTATCTTAAGTATATTAGTACTGACTTGCTTAAAATTAAGAAATAATAAAATTATCAGGTAATTTATTTTCAACTTGTTTTGAGGCCAGTAGGTACCTGTACCTACCTACTACCTCATATAAACAAGATGGAGATTGTTTTAAATGTCTACACGTCTAGGCAAATAATTTTGGTTCTACGTCTTTCTAAATTAGAACAATCCTTCTAATATTATAAAGCTGTAAGTTTGTGAGTATGTATGAATGGATGTGTGTTTGTTACTTAATCACGTAAAAAAACGTGTTGCACTCGGGGACTGCCGCGGTAAAGCTATTGCATAGCAAAACAAATAATTAACCTGTACATATTTTTATTTAAAAAAAAACTATTCAATAAGTCATTTGAAATTCAGTAATTTAAATATCATTATATTACTTACAGTGGTAGACTAAAAATAAAAAGTCATGAGTTAATCAAATCATGATCTCTAGCTGTCTGCATACCAAGTTTCATCGCAATCGGTTAAGAAGGTTTCGTATGAAGGTTTACATTTATACATATGTACATAATTTCACACAGAATGTGTCTGTTTTATCTTTTGTTAGAAAACGAATAATTAACCTGTACATTTTTTTTTTAGAAAAAAAACTATTCAATAAGTCATTTGAAATTCAGTAATTTAAATATCATTATATTACTTACAGGGGAACCCTAAAAATAAAAAGTCATGAGTTAATCAAATCATGATCTCTAGCTGTCTGCATACCAAGTTTCATCGCAATCGGTTAAGAAGGTTTCGTATGAAGGTTTACATTTATACATATGTACATAATTTCACACAGAATGTGTCTGTTTTATCTTTTGTTAGAAAACGAATAATTAACCTGTACATTTTTTTTTTAGAAGAAAAACTATTCAATAAGTCATTTGAAATTCAGTAATTTAAATATCATTATATTACTTACAGGGGTAGCCTAAATATAATAAGTCATGAGTTAATCAAATCATGATCTCTAGCTGTCTGCATACCAAGTTTCATCGCAATCGGTTAAGATGGTTTCGCATGAAGGTTTACATTTATACATATGTACATAATTTCACACAGAATGTGTCTGTTTTATCTTTTGTTAGAAAACGAATAATTAACCTGTACATTTTTTTTATTAAAAAAAAACTATCCAATAAGTCATTTGAAATTCAGTTATTTAAATATCATTATACTGCGAAGCTATTAACTAAAATAATAGTAAAATATTGTTATTCAATCATTAATTCATTTTACAATCTTATCTTAAGTATATTAGTACTGACTTGCTTAAAATTAAGAAATAATAAAATTATCAGGTAATTTATTTTCAACTTGTTTTGAGGCCAGTAGGTACCTGTACCTACCTACTACCTCATATAAACAAGATGGAGATTGTTTTAAATGTCTACACGTCTAGGCAAATAATTTTGGTTCTACGTCTTTCTAAATTAGAACAATCCTTCTAATATTATAAAGCTGTAAGTTTGTGAGTATGTATGAATGGATGTGTGTTTGTTACTTAATCACGTAAAAAAACGTGTTGCACTCGGGGACTGCCGCGGTAAAGCTATTGCATAGCAAAACAAATAATTAACCTGTACATATTTTTATTTAAAAAAAAACTATTCAATAAGTCATTTGAAATTCAGTAATTTAAATATCATTATATTACTTACAGTGGTAGACTAAAAATAAAAAGTCATGAGTTAATCAAATCATGATCTCTAGCTGTCTGCATACCAAGTTTCATCGCAATCGGTTAAGAAGGTTTCGTATGAAGGTTTACATTTATACATATGTACATAATTTCACACAGAATGTGTCTGTTTTATCTTTTGTTAGAAAACGAATAATTAACCTGTACATTTTTTTTTTAGAAAAAAAACTATTCAATAAGTCATTTGAAATTCAGTAATTTAAATATCATTATATTACTTACAGGGGAACCCTAAAAATAAAAAGTCATGAGTTAATCAAATCATGATCTCTAGCTGTCTGCATACCAAGTTTCATCGCAATCGGTTAAGAAGGTTTCGTATGAAGGTTTACATTTATACATATGTACATAATTTCACACAGAATGTGTCTGTTTTATCTTTTGTTAGAAAACGAATAATTAACCTGTACATTTTTTTTTTAGAAGAAAAACTATTCAATAAGTCATTTGAAATTCAGTAATTTAAATATCATTATATTACTTACAGGGGTAGCCTAAATATAATAAGTCATGAGTTAATCAAATCATGATCTCTAGCTGTCTGCATACCAAGTTTCATCGCAATCGGTTAAGATGGTTTCGCATGAAGGTTTACATTTATACATATGTACATAATTTCACACAGAATGTGTCTGTTTTATCTTTTGTTAGAAAACGAATAATTAACCTGTACATTTTTTTTATTAAAAAAAAACTATCCAATAAGTCATTTGAAATTCAGTTATTTAAATATCATTATACTGCGAAGCTATTAACTAAAATAATAGTAAAATATTGTTATTCAATCATTAATTCATTTTACAATCTTATCTTAAGTATATTAGTACTGACTTGCTTAAAATTAAGAAATAATAAAATTATCAGGTAATTTATTTTCAACTTGTTTTGAGGCCAGTAGGTACCTGTACCTACCTACTACCTCATATAAACAAGATGGAGATTGTTTTAAATGTCTACACGTCTAGGCAAATAATTTTGGTTCTACGTCTTTCTAAATTAGAACAATCCTTCTAATATTATAAAGCTGTAAGTTTGTGAGTATGTATGAATGGATGTGTGTTTGTTACTTAATCACGTAAAAAAACGTGTTGCACTCGGGGACTGCCGCGGTAAAGCTATTGCATAGCAAAACAAATAATTAACCTGTACATATTTTTATTTAAAAAAAAACTATTCAATAAGTCATTTGAAATTCAGTAATTTAAATATCATTATATTACTTACAGTGGTAGACTAAAAATAAAAAGTCATGAGTTAATCAAATCATGATCTCTAGCTGTCTGCATACCAAGTTTCATCGCAATCGGTTAAGAAGGTTTCGTATGAAGGTTTACATTTATACATAAGTACATAATTTCACACAGAATGTGTCTGTTTTATCTTTTGTTAGAAAACGAATAATTAACCTGTACATTTTTTTTATTAGAAAAAAAACTATTCAATAAGTCATTTGAAATTCAGTAATTTAAATATCATTATATTACTTACAGGAGGACCCTAAAAATAAAAAAGTCATGAGTTAATCAAATCATGATCTCTAGCTGTCTGCATACCAAGTTTCATCGCAATTGGTTAAGATGGTTTCGCATGAAGGTTTACATTTATACATATGTACATAATTTCACACAGAATGTGTCTGTTTTATCTTTTGTTAGAAAACGAATAATTAACCTGTACATTTTTTTATTAAAAAAAAACTATCCAATAAGTCATTTGAAATTCAGTAATTTAAATATCATTATATTGCGAAGCTATTAACTAAAATAATAGTAAAATATTGTTATTCAATCATTAATTCATTATACAATCTTATCTTAATTATATTAGTACTTACTTGCTGAAAATTAAGAAATAATAAAATTATAAGGTAATCTATTTTCAACTTGTTTTGAGGACAGTAGGTACCTGTACCTACCTACTACCTCATATAAACAAGATGGAGATTGTTTTAAATGTCTACACGTCTAGGCAAATAATTTTGGTTCTACGTCTTTCTAAATTAGAACAATCCTTCTAATATTATAAAGCTGTAAGTTTGTGAGTATGTATGAATGGATGTGTGTTTGTTACTTAATCACGTAAAAAAACGTGTTGCACTCGGGGACTGCCGCGGTAAAGCTATTGCATAGCAAAACAAATAATTAACCTGTACATATTTTTATTTAAAAAAAAACTATTCAATAAGTCATTTGAAATTCAGTAATTTAAATATCATTATATTACTTACAGGGGAACCCTAAAAATAAAAAGTCATGAGTTAATCAAATCATGATCTCTAGCTGTCTGCATACCAAGTTTCATCGCAATCGGTTAAGAAGGTTTCGTATGAAGGTTTACATTTATACATATGTACATAATTTCACACAGAATGTGTGTCTGTTTTATCTTTTGTTAGAAAACGAATAATTAACCTGTACATTTTTTTTTTTAGAAAAAAAACTATTCAATAAGTCATTTGAAATTCAGTAATTTAAATATCATTATATTACTTACAGGGGAACCCTAAAAATAAAAAGTCATGAGTTAATCAAATCATGATCTCTAGCTGTCTGCATACCAAGTTTCATCGCAATCGGTTAAGAAGGTTTCGTATGAAGGTTTACATTTATACATATGTACATAATTTCACACAGAATGTGTCTGTTTTATCTTTTGTTAGAAAACGAATAATTAACCTGTACATTTTTTTTTTAGAAGAAAAACTATTCAATAAGTCATTTGAAATTCAGTAATTTAAATATCATTATATTACTTACAGGGGTAGCCTAAATATAATAAGTCATGAGTTAATCAAATCATGATCTCTAGCTGTCTGCATACCAAGTTTCATCGCAATCGGTTAAGATGGTTTCGCATGAAGGTTTACATTTATACATATGTACATAATTTCACACAGAATGTGTCTGTTTTATCTTTTGTTAGAAAACGAATAATTAACCTGTACATTTTTTTTATTAAAAAAAAACTATCCAATAAGTCATTTGAAATTCAGTTATTTAAATATCATTATACTGCGAAGCTATTAACTAAAATAATAGTAAAATATTGTTATTCAATCATTAATTCATTTTACAATCTTATCTTAAGTATATTAGTACTGACTTGCTTAAAATTAAGAAATAATAAAATTATCAGGTAATTTATTTTCAACTTGTTTTGAGGCCAGTAGGTACCTGTACCTACCTACTACCTCATATAAACAAGATGGAGATTGTTTTAAATGTCTACACGTCTAGGCAAATAATTTTGGTTCTACGTCTTTCTAAATTAGAACAATCCTTCTAATATTATAAAGCTGTAAGTTTGTGAGTATGTATGAATGGATGTGTGTTTGTTACTTAATCACGTAAAAAAACGTGTTGCACTCGGGGACTGCCGCGGTAAAGCTATTGCATAGCAAAACAAATAATTAACCTGTACATATTTTTATTTAAAAAAAAACTATTCAATAAGTCATTTGAAATTCAGTAATTTAAATATCATTATATTACTTACAGTGGTAGACTAAAAATAAAAAGTCATGAGTTAATCAAATCATGATCTCTAGCTGTCTGCATACCAAGTTTCATCGCAATCGGTTAAGAAGGTTTTGTATGAAGGTTTACATTTATACATATGTACATAATTTCACACAGAATGTGTCTGTTTTATCTTTTGTTAGAAAACGAATAATTAACCTGTACATTTTTTTTTTAGAAAAAAAACTATTCAATAAGTCATTTGAAATTCAGTAATTTAAATATCATTATATTACTTACAGGGGAACCCTAAAAATAAAAAGTCATGAGTTAATCAAATCATGATCTCTAGCTGTCTGCATACCAAGTTTCATCGCAATCGGTTAAGAAGGTTTCGTATGAAGGTTTACATTTATACATATGTACATAATTTCACACAGAATGTGTGTCTGTTTTATCTTTTGTTAGAAAACGAATAATTAACCTGTACATTTTTTTTTTAGAAAAAAAACTATTCAATAAGTCATTTGAAATTCAGTAATTTAAATATCATTATATTACTTACAGGGGAACCCTAAAAATAAAAAGTCATGAGTTAATCAAATCATGATCTCTAGCTGTCTGCATACCAAGTTTCATCGCAATCGGTTAAGAAGGTTTCGTATGAAGGTTTACATTTATACATATGTACATAATTTCACACAGAATGTGTCTGTTTTATCTTTTGTTAGAAAACGAATAATTAACCTGTACATTTTTTTTTTAGAAGAAAAACTATTCAATAAGTCATTTGAAATTCAGTAATTTAAATATCATTATATTACTTACAGGGGTAGCCTAAATATAATAAGTCATGAGTTAATCAAATCATGATCTCTAGCTGTCTGCATACCAAGTTTCATCGCAATCGGTTAAGATGGTTTCGCATGAAGGTTTACATTTATACATATGTACATAATTTCACACAGAATGTGTCTGTTTTATCTTTTGTTAGAAAACGAATAATTAACCTGTACATTTTTTTTATTAAAAAAAAACTATCCAATAAGTCATTTGAAATTCAGTTATTTAAATATCATTATACTGCGAAGCTATTAACTAAAATAATAGTAAAATATTGTTATTCAATCATTAATTCATTTTACAATCTTATCTTAAGTATATTAGTACTGACTTGCTTAAAATTAAGAAATAATAAAATTATAAGGTAATTTATTTTCAACTTGTTTTGAGGACAATAGGTACCTATACCTACCTACTACCTCATATAAACAAGATGGAGATTGTTTTAAATGTCTACACGTCTAGGCAAATAATTTTGGTTCTACGTGTTTCTAAATTAGAACAATCCTTCTGATATTATAAAGCTGTAAGTTTGTGAGTATGTATGAATGGATGTGTGTTTGTTACTTAATCACGTAAAAAAACGTGTTGCACTCGGGGACTGCCGCGGTAAAGCTATTTTTTTATTTAAAAAAAACTATTCAATAAGTCATTTGAAATTCAGTAATTTAAATATCATTATATTACTTACAGGAGGACCCTAAAAATAAAAAGTCATGACTTAATCAAATCATGATCTCTAGCTGTCTGCATACCAAGTTTCATCGCAATCGGTTACGAAGGTTTCGTATGAAGGTTTACATTTATACATATGTACATAATTTCACACAGAATGTGTCTGTTTTATCTTTTGTTAGAAAACGAATAATTAACCGGTACATTTTTTTTATTAGAAAAAAAACTATTCAATAAGTCATTTGAAATTTAGTAATTTAAATATCATTATATTACTTACACGAGGACCCTAAAAATAAAAAAGTCATGAGTTAATCAAATCATGATCTCTAGCTATCTGCATACCAAGTTTCATCGCAATCGGTTAAGATGGTTTCGCATGAAGGTTTACATTTATACATAATATGTACATAATTTCACACAGAATGTGTCTGTTTTATCTTTTGTTAGAAAACGAATAATTAACCTGTACATTTTTTTTATTAAAAAAAATCTATCCAATAAGTCATTTGAAATTCAGTAATTTAAATATCATTATATTGCGAAGCTATTAACTAAAATAATAGTAAAATATTGTTATTCAATCATAAATTCATTATACAATCTTATCTTAATTATATTAGTACTTACTTGCTGAAAATTAAGAAATTATAAGGTAATTTATTTTCAACTTGTTTTGAGGACAGTAGGTACCTGTACCTACCTACTAACTCATATAAACAAGATGAAGATTGTTTTAAATGTCTACACGTCTAGGCAAATAATTTTGGTTCTACGTCTTTCTAAATTAGAACAATCCTTCTAATATTATAAAGCTGTAAGTTTGTGAGTATGTATGAATGGATGTGTGTTTGTTACTTAATCGCGTAAAAAAACGTGTTGCACTCGGGGACTGCCGCGGTAAAGCTATTGCATAGCAAAACGAATAATTAACCTGTAGGTATATTAAAAAAAAAAAAAAAAAACTATTTAATAACTCATTTGAAATTCAGTAATTTATATATCATCACATTACTTACATTAGCAGAATCCTAAAAATAAAAAAAGTCACGAGTTAATTAAATCATGATCTCCAGCAGCAGCTATCTGCATACCAAGTTTCATAGCAATCGGTTAAGAAGATTTTGTATGAAGTATTACAATTATACATAAATAATTTCACACAGAACGTTTCTGTTTTATCTTTTGTTAGAAAACGAATAATTAACCTATACATTTTTTTATTAAAAAAAAACTATTCAATAAGTCATTTGAAATTCAGTTATTTAAATATCATTATATTACTTACATCTAGAGCCTAAATATAAAAAAAGTCATGAGTTAATTAAATCATGATCTCCAGCTATCTGCATACCAAGTTTCATCGTAATCGGTTAAGAAGGTTAATTAAATTATGATCTCTATCTGCGAATGATTTTCAAATACCTGAGTATTCAACGATATCCCACTTGAATTCACTTGATATACTTAGTCAGTCAACTTTTGTTTTCCTAATCAAGTTTAAGTCATTGTGTGTAAATCTTAAATAGTTAAATTAAAAGAAAAAAAATGATTAAAGGAACCTAAATATATAAACAGGGTTATTCATGATGAATTATAAAAGCGGTCGGGAGCTACTTACTGATATCCCAAGGAACTACTTTTGTTCTACGACTTTTGAAATTCGAAAAAAAAACTAAAATTTTGAGGTTAGGAAAATTCCAATATCAACTGTTATTCGGGTAGGTACAGAGGTCAACACCCTTGGTTTCAGTAGTTTCTGAAGAATAATATTGAAATCGTTCGGTTATTGCCCTCTGCGCCCCGCAAACACCAGATTTTAGAAGTTTTCTAACCTTACATTTTTTCGAATTTCCAGAAGTCGTGGAACAAAAGTGGTTCTTTATGATGTCTGAATGTAGCCGCCGACCGCTTTCATAATAATTCGTAATGAATTAATTACCCTGTGTAGCTAGGTATTTTATTTTCAGTGATTTATTTTAATTCTTAAAGGAGAATGGAAACTTGAGTATTGCCTCAACTCAATGTTGTTTTACAACTGCATTTACATAAATTTATAGGTATGTAATATACCTAGGTATTTATAATCATTTTCTTATAGGTACCTAACAACCGAAGCTATTAACTAAAATAATAGTAAAATATTGTTATTCAATCATTAATTCATTATACAATTTTATCTTAATTATACTTATATAATTAAGATAAAATTGTATAATGAATGAATTAGTACTTATACTTACTTGCTGAAAATTAAGAAATAATAAAATTATAAGGTAATTTATTTTCAACTTGTCTTGAGGATAGTAGGTACCTGTACCTACCTACTACCTCATATAAACAAGATGGAGATTGTTTTAAATGTCTACACGTCTAGGCAAATAATTTTGGTTCTACGTCTTTCTAAATTAGAACAATCCTTCTGATATTATAAAGCTGTAAGTTTGTGAGTATGTATGAATGGATGTGTGTTTGTTACTTAATCACGTAAAAAAACGTGTTGCACTCGGGGACTGCCGCGGTAAAGCTATTTTTTTTATTTAAAAAAAAACTATTCAATAAGTCATTTGAAATACAGTAATTTAAATATCATTATATTACTTACAGGAGGACCCTAAAAATAAAAAGTCATGAGTTAATCAAATCATGATCTCTAGCTGTCTGCATACCAAGTTTCATCGCAATCGGTTAAGAAGGTTTCGTATGAAGGTTTACATTTATACATAATATGTACATAATTTCACACAGAATGTGTCTGTTTTATATTTTGTTAGAAAACGAATAATTAACCGTTACATTTTTTTATTAGAAAAAAAAACTATTCAATAAGTCATTTGAAATTCAGTAATTTAAATATCATTATATTACTTACAGGAGGACCCTAAAAATAAAAAAGTCATGAGTTAATCAAATCATGATCTCTAGCTATCTGCATACCAAGTTTCATCGCAATCGGTTAAGATGGTTTCGCATGAAGGTTTACATTTATACATAATATGTACATAATTTCACACAGAATGTGTCTGTTTTATCTTTTGTTAGAAAACGAATAATTAACCTGTACATTTTTTTTATTAAAAAAAAACTATCCAATAAGTCATTTGAAATTCAGTAATTTAAATATCATTATATTGCGAAGCTATTAACTAAAATAATAGTAAAATATTGTTATTCAATCATAAATTCATTATACAATCTTATCTTAGTTATATTAGTACTTACTTGCTGAAAATTAAGAAATTATAAGGTAATTTATTTTCAACTTGTTTTGAGGACAACCCGTTCCACGACTTCTACGCATATATGTTATAGCGTCCCAAGCTATAACCAGCTAGGGTATGAAGAGATGGGTCCGCTTGCACATACCCGAGGCAAGTGGGTTTCGGGAGGGGAACCAAGGGTCTCCTCCTTTGGATCAGGGTACCGCGGGGTTGGGCTAGCCCGGCAGCCAGAACGGCCACATCTATCGGTGGCTTAGTAAGGAGATGTCGCCCAACTTGGGTTTGGCCTCGCGGGGGTTTGTGGTTTTCAGCCGCAGATGACGGCACGTTTGTCAACTCTGGTATGCTTGTCACCGGGGGTCGTCCTCATACGCGGCGAGCGCTTTGCACGTCGTTTCGACGAGTGCGCGAGGCTCAGGAGTAGCCTTAGTGGTGCCTCTCGGGGTGCCGCATCTCCGGCTGCGCTGTGCCAGAAAGCGTAGGTCTCTACGCTAGGGAAGACCGGTCCTTACCAGGATTTATAGGCTCTTTGGTAGGCATGTGGATTCATGCCGGGAAGTGAGCGTGCCTTTAACAGCTCCGGTACCACACATGGATATGTGGTAGGTGGCCTCTCTACCGGCCCCAGCGAGGTTGTCGTTAGCTCCTCTTCCGAGGAACGAGTGGTGAGCGGCTTCATTGCTCCGGTACCAGTCTGGACAATCTGGTAGTGCCGTTTGGGCACGGGGAAGCTCTCCCTTATTAGAGAACCGAAACTAGCGTTTTGGGGACACGATCTGTCTATAACTGATCCCGCACGGTAGCCCTCCGGGGTGGCCGGACGGAACAGCGGACCCATCTCTTCATACCCTAGCTGGTTATAGCTTGGGACGCTATAACATATATGCGTAGAAGTCGTGGAACGGGTTGTTTTGAGGACAGTAGGTACCTGTACCTACCTACTACCTCATATAAACAAGATGAAGATTGTTTTAAATGTCTACACGTCCAGGCAAATAATTTTGGTTCTACGTCTTTCTAAATTAGAACAATCCTTTTAATATTATAAAGCTGTAAGTTTGTGAGTATGTATGAATGGATGTGTGTTTGTTACTTAATCGCGTAAAAAAACGTGTTGCACTCGGGGACTGCCGCGGTAAAGCTATTGCATAGCAAAACGAATAATTAACCTGTAGGTATATTAAAAAAAAAAAAAAAAAACTATTCAATAACTCATTTGAAATTCAGTAATTTATATATCATCACATTACTTACATTAGCAGAATCCTAAAAATAAAAAAAGTCACGAGTTAATTAAATCATGATCTCCAGCAGCAGCTATCTGCATACCAAGTTTCATAGCAATCGGTTAGGAAGATTTTGTATGAAGTATTACAATTATACATAAATAATTTCACACAGAACGTTTCTGTTTTATCTTTTGTTAGAAAACGAATAATTAACCTATACATTTTTTTATTAAAAAAAAACTATTCAATAAGTCATTTGAAATTCAGTTATTTAAATATCATTATATTACTTACATCTAGAGCCTAAATATAAAAAAAGTCATGAGTTAATTAAATCATGATCTCCAGCTATCTGCATACCAAGTTTCATCGCAATCGGTTAAGAAGGTTAATTAAATTATGATCTCTATCTGCGAATGATTTTCAAATACCTGAGTATTCAACGATATCCCACTTGAATTCACTTGATATACTTAGTCAGTCAACTTTTGTTTTTTTAATCAAGTTTAAGTCATTGTGTGTAAATCTTAAGTAGTTAAATTAAAAGAAAAAAAATGATTAAAGGAACCTAAATATACAGGGTGTACATCTCTTTTGCACGTTGAGTCATCGCACATTATGCCGTGCGAGTGAGAAACTATTTAAATGAAAGTTATCCAAGAAGATGGATTGGCCGATTAGGTCCAATATTGTGGCCTCCACGTTCGCCTGATCTGAATCCACTTGATTTTATTTACTGGGGGTGTTTAAAAGAACAAGTATACAAAAAAAAACATAACCACAATTGAAGACCTGCGTCTACGCGTCCACGAAGCGGCACAACAAATAGGAGAAAACATTTTAATCGTGTCCTTAAGAGATCGTTTATAAAAAGGTTAAGGGCCTGTATAAGGGCAAGAGGAGGACAATTTGAGCATTTGCATTATGACATATTAAATCTTAATAAGTGTCCTTTTTTGTACAATACTTGTTTCAACTTTTTCATGAAAGATAGTACCTTAATGCATTCATAGCACTAGCTTAGTAACTTATGACAAAAAGTTATTAGTATAATATTGTTATAGAATCCTTATGAAATAGGCAATTTTTTTCAATAGTCGGCCAGACAGGATTCATACATTTTTTTTACACCACAGATGCTCAAACTTAGCAGAAAGTAAAGTTTATAAAACTAAATCTATCTTTGGGGACATCCTGTAAGTTACTAACTATAGTATTAAAAAAAAAATTAAGGTGATTTACAAACATCAATATTAGTTAACACATAGCGACAAAAAAAACAATGCTATCGCTTAATCTGTGGACGTGATGCCCCGAAATGTGCAAAAAAGTGGACATTTTTCAATTTTTACTAAAAAGTGACGTACAACTCAAACCGTTTGAGATAGAAAAAAAAAAATATTCTGGGCAGCCAACCCTTCCCCGCCAACCGCCCCTTCAGGGATATCCACTGGTCTCCGGACATCCTGTATAAACCAAAAAAAAAAAAAAAAAAAAAAAAAAAAAAAAAAAAAAAAAAAAAAAAAAAAAAAAAGTGTTTTTCATGATGAATTATAAAAGCGGTCGGGAGCTACCAACTGATATCCCAAGGAACTATTTTTGTTCTACGACTTTTGAAATTCGAAAAAAAAAAACTAAAATTTTGAGGTTAGGAAAATTCCAATATCAACTGTTATTCGGGTAGGTACAGAGGTCAACAATCCCTTGGTTTCAGTAGTTTCTGAAGAATAATATTGAAATCGTTCGGTTATTGCCCTCTGCGCCCGCAAACAGCAGATTTTAGAAGTTTTCTAACCTTACATTTTTTCGAATTTCCAGAAGTGAAACAAAAGTGGTTCTTTATGATGTCTGAATGTAGCCGCCGACCGCTTTCATAATAATTCGTAATGAATTAATTACCCTGTGTAGCTAGGTATTTTATTTTCACTTGAGTATTGCCTCAACTCAATGTTGTTTTACAACTGCATAAATTTATAGGTATGTAATATACCTAGGTATTTATAATCATTTTCTTATAGGTACCTAACAACCGAAGCTATTAACTAAAATAATAGTAAAATATTGTTATTCAATCACTATGTCATTCTACAATCTTATCTTAAGTATAATTAGTACTTACTTGCTGAAAATTAAGAAATAATAAGATTATAAGGTAATTTATTTTCAACTTGTTTTGAGGCCAGTAGGTACCTGTACCTACCGACTACCTCATATAAACAAGATGGAGATTGTTTTAAATGTCTACACGTCTAGGCAAATAATTTTGGTTCTACGTCTTTCTAAATAAGAACAATCCTTCTAATATAATAAAGCTGTAAGTTTGTGAGTATGTATGAATGGATGTGTGTTTGTTACTTAACCACGTAAAAAAACGTGTTGCACTCGGGGACTGCCGCGGTAAAGCTATTGCATAGCAAAACAAATAATTAACCTGTACATTTTTTTATTAAAAAAAAACTATTCAATAAGTCATTTGAAATTCAGTAATTTAAATATCATTCTATTACTTACAGGGGGACCCTAAAAATAAAAAGTCATGAGTTAATCAAATCATGATCTCTAGCTGTCTGCATACCAAGTTTCATCGCAATCGGTTAAGAAGGTTTCGTATGAAGGTTTACATTTATACATAATATGTACATAATTTCACACAGAATGTGTCTGTTTTATCTTTTGCTAGAAAACGAATAATTACCCTGTACATTTTTTTATTAGAAAAAAAACTATTCAATAAGTCATTTGAAATTCAGTAATTTAAATATCATTATATTACTTACAGGGGGACCCTAAAAATAAAAAGTCATGAGTTAATCAAATCATGATCTCTAGCTATCTGCATACCAAGTTTCATCGCAATCGGTTAAGATGGTTTCGCATGAAGGTTTACATTTATACATAATATGTACATAATTTCACACAGAATGTGTCTGTTTTATCTTTTGCTAGAAAACGAATAATTACCCTGTACATTTTTTTATTAGAAAAAAAAATCTATTCAATAAGTCATTTGAAATTCAGTAATTTAAATATCATTATATTGCGAAGCTATTAACTAAAATAATAGTAAAATATTGTTATTCAATCATTAATTCATTATACAATCTTATCTTAAGTATATTAGTACTTACTTGCTGAAAATTAAGAAATAATAAGATTATAAGGTAATTTATTTTCAACTTGTTTTGAGGCCAGTAGGTACCTGTACCTACCGACTACCTCATATAAACAAGATGGAGATTGTTTTAAATGTCTACACGTCTAGGCAAATAATTTTGGTTCTACGTCTTTCTAAATAAGAACAATCCTTCTAATATAATAAAGCTGTAAGTTTGTGAGTATGTATGAATGGATGTGTGTTTGTTACTTAACCACGTAAAAAAACGTGTTGCACTCGGGGACTGCCGCGGTAAAGCTATTGCATAGCAAAACAAATAATTAACCTGTACATTTTTTTATTTAAAAAAAACTATTCAATAAGTCATTTGAAATTCAGTAATTTAAATATCATTCTATTACTTACAGGGGGACCCTAAAAATAAAAAGTCATGAGTTAATCAAGTCATGATCTCAGGCTATCTGCATACCAAGTTTCATCGCAATCGGTTAAGATGGTTTCGCATGAAGGTTTACATTTATACATATGTTCATAATTTCACACAGAATGTGTCTGTTTTATCTTTTGTTAGAAAACGAATAATTAACCTGTACATTTTTTTTAAAAATCTATCCAATAAGTCATTTGAAATTCAGTAATTTAAATATCATTATATTACTAACAGGAGGTCCCTAAAAATAAAAAGTCATGAGTTAATCAAATCATGATCTCTAGCTGTCTGCATACCAAGTTTCATCGCAATCGGTTAAGAAGGTGTCGTATGAAGGTTTACATTTATACATAATATGTACATAATTTCACACAGAATGTGTCTGTTTTATCTTTTGTTAGAAAACGAATAATTAACCTGTACATTTTTTTTATTAGAAAAAAAACTATTGTAACACGACGACTTAAGAAAAGTAGTTCATGAACTTTACCAACAGATGGCGCTGCTAAAGAAACCAAGCCCAAGCTAGATCGCGCTATCGTTGCGTTTAGGTGATCCATAGACCTCAGACGTGAACTTTGTCCATGGTATCCTCGGATCCTCAGAATCCTCAGATCACCTGCAGGCTACCTTGGTACGCATCGAGTCTCTGCATCCTTCTTGGAACAGAGCACCTGAACGTCCTCGGTCTATACGCTGAAAGCGTGACAGCCTGAAGTCCCCCCCCCCCCCTCGCACTACACCGTGCGCCGCACCTCTGTAACAGTGCATCCGCCTGTGCAATCCTAATTGGAACACGGTGTGGGACCTGTCCGCGTTAAGGCTGTTCTCCTGAAAGCCCTGAAACCTGTAACCGACGACCTGAAAACCGTGTAATATACTCGTATCGACTTGAACCTGCGTTTTCATCACCTCCACCGACTCCACTCCCCTACACTATTCAATAAGTCATTTGAAATTCAGTAGTTTAAATATCATTATATTACTTACAGGAGGACCCTAAAAATAAAAAAGTCATGACTTAATCAAATCATGATCTCTAGCTGTCTGCATACCAAGTTTCATCGCAATCGGTTAAGAAGGTTTCGTATGAAGGTTTACATTTATACATATGTACATAATTTCACACAGAATGTGTCTGTTTTATCTTTTGTTAGAAAACGAATAATTAACCTGTACATTTTTTTTATTAGAAAAAAAACTATTCAATAAGTCATTTGAAATTCAGTAATTTAAATATCATTATATTACTTACAGGGGAACCCTAAAAATAAAAAGTCATGAGTTAATCAAATCATGATCTCTAGCTGTCTGCATACCAAGTTTCATCGCAATCGGTTAAGAAGGTTTCGTATGAAGGTTTACATTTATACATATGTACATAATTTCACACAGAATGTGTCTGTTTTATCTTTTGTTAGAAAACGAATAATTAACCTGTATATTTTTTTTTTAGAAGAAAAACTATTCAATAAGTCATTTGAAATTCAGTAATTTAAATATCATTATATTACTTACAGGGGAACCCTAAAAATAAAAAGTCATGAGTTAATCAAATCATGATCTCTAGCTGTCTGCATACCAAGTTTCATCGCAATCGGTTAAGAAGGTTTCGTATGAAGGTTTACATTTATACATAAGTACATAATTTCACACAGAATGTGTCTGTTTTATCTTTTGTTAGAAAACGAATAATTAACCTGTACATTTTTTTTATTAAAAAAAAACTATCCAATAAGTCATTTGAAATTCAGTTATTTAAATATCATTATACTGCGAAGCTATTAACTAAAATAATAGTAAAATATTGTTATTCAATCATTAATTCATTTTACAATCTTATCTTAAGTATATTAGTACTGACTTGCTTAAAATTAAGAAATAATAAAATTATCAGGTAATTTATTTTCAACTTGTTTTGAGGCCAGTAGGTACCTGTACCTACCTACTACCTCATATAAACAAGATGGAGATTGTTTTAAATGTCTACACGTCTAGGCAAATAATTTTGGTTCTACGTCTTTCTAAATTAGAACAATCCTTCTAATATTATAAAGCTGTAAGTTTGTGAGTATGTATGAATGGATGTGTGTTTGTTACTTAATCACGTAAAAAAACGTGTTGCACTCGGGGACTGCCGCGGTAAAGCTATTGCATAGCAAAACAAATAATTAACCTGTACATATTTTTATTTAAAAAAAAACTATTCAATAAGTCATTTGAAATTCAGTAATTTAAATATCATTATATTACTTACAGTGGTAGACTAAAAATAAAAAGTCATGAGTTAATCAAATCATGATCTCTAGCTGTCTGCATACCAAGTTTCATCGCAATCGGTTAAGAAGGTTTCGTATGAAGGTTTACATTTATACATATGTACATAATTTCACACAGAATGTGTCTGTTTTATCTTTTGTTAGAAAACGAATAATAAACCTGTACATTTTTTTTTTAGAAAAAAAACTATTCAATAAGTCATTTGAAATTCAGTAATTTAAATATCATTATATTACTTACAGGGGAACCCTAAAAATAAAAAGTCATGAGTTAATCAAATCATGATCTCTAGCTGTCTGCATACCAAGTTTCATCGCAATCGGTTAAGAAGGTTTCGTATGAAGGTTTACATTTATACATAAGTACATAATTTCACACAGAATGTGTCTGTTTTATCTTTTGTTAGAAAACGAATAATTAACCTGTACATTTTTTTTATTAAAAAAAAACTATCCAATAAGTCATTTGAAATTCAGTTATTTAAATATCATTATACTGCGAAGCTATTAACTAAAATAATAGTAAAATATTGTTATTCAATCATTAATTCATTTTACAATCTTATCTTAAGTATATTAGTACTGACTTGCTTAAAATTAAGAAATAATAAAATTATCAGGTAATTTATTTTCAACTTGTTTTGAGGACAGTAGGTACCTGTACCTACCTACTACCTCATATAAACAAGATGGAGATTGTTTTAAATGTCTACACGTCTAGGCAAATAATTTTGGTTCTACGTCTTTCTAAATTAGAACAATCCTTCTAATATTATAAAGCTGTAAGTTTGTGAGTATGTATGAATGGATGTGTGTTTGTTACTTAATCACGTAAAAAAACGTGTTGCACTCGGGGACTGCCGCGGTAAAGCTATTGCATAGCAAAACAAATAATTAACCTGTACATATTTTTATTTAAAAAAAAACTATTCAATAAGTCATTTGAAATTCAGTAATTTAAATATCATTATATTACTTACAGTGGTAGACTAAAAATAAAAAGTCATGAGTTAATCAAATCATGATCTCTAGCTGTCTGCATACCAAGTTTCATCGCAATCGGTTAAGAAGGTTTCGTATGAAGGTTTACATTTATACATATGTACATAATTTCACACAGAATGTGTCTGTTTTATCTTTTGTTAGAAAACGAATAATTAACCTGTACATTTTTTTTTTAGAAAAAAAACTATTCAATAAGTCATTTGAAATTCAGTAATTTAAATATCATTATATTACTTACAGGGGAACCCTAAAAATAAAAAGTCATGAGTTAATCAAATCATGATCTCTAGCTGTCTGCATACCAAGTTTCATCGCAATCGGTTAAGAAGGTTTCGTATGAAGGTTTACATTTATACATATGTACATAATTTCACACAGAATGTGTCTGTTTTATCTTTTGTTAGAAAACGAATAATTAACCTGTACATTTTTTTTTTAGAAGAAAAACTATTCAATAAGTCATTTGAAATTCAGTAATTTAAATATCATTATATTACTTACAGGGGTAGCCTAAATATAATAAGTCATGAGTTAATCAAATCATGATCTCTAGCTGTCTGCATACCAAGTTTCATCGCAATCGGTTAAGATGGTTTCGCATGAAGGTTTACATTTATACATATGTACATAATTTCACACAGAATGTGTCTGTTTTATCTTTTGTTAGAAAACGAATAATTAACCTGTACATTTTTTTTATTAAAAAAAAACTATCCAATAAGTCATTTGAAATTCAGTTATTTAAATATCATTATACTGCGAAGCTATTAACTAAAATAATAGTAAAATATTGTTATTCAATCATTAATTCATTTTACAATCTTATCTTAAGTATATTGGTACTGACTTGCTTAAAATTAAGAAATAATAAAATTATCAGGTAATTTATTTTCAACTTGTTTTGAGGCCAGTAGGTACCTGTACCTACCTACTACCTCATATAAACAAGATGGAGATTGTTTTAAATGTCTACACGTCTAGGCAAATAATTTTGGTTCTACGTCTTTCTAAATTAGAACAATCCTTCTAATATTATAAAGCTGTAAGTTTGTGAGTATGTATGAATGGATGTGTGTTTGTTACTTAATCACGTAAAAAAACGTGTTGCACTCGGGGACTGCCGCGGTAAAGCTATTGCATAGCAAAACAAATAATTAACCTGTACATATTTTTATTTAAAAAAAAACTATTCAATAAGTCATTTGAAATTCAGTAATTTAAATATCATTATATTACTTACAGTGGTAGACTCAAAATAAAAAGTCATGAGTTAATCAAATCATGATCTCTAGCTGTCTGCATACCAAGTTTCATCGCAATCGGTTAAGAAGGTTTCGTATGAAGGTTTACATTTATACATAAGTACATAATTTCACACAGAATGTGTCTGTTTTATCTTTTGTTAGAAAACGAATAATTAACCTGTACATTTTTTTTATTAAAAAAAAACTATCCAATAAGTCATTTGAAATTCAGTTATTTAAATATCATTATACTGCGAAGCTATTAACTAAAATAATAGTAAAATATTGTTATTCAATCATTAATTCATTTTACAATCTTATCTTAAGTATATTAGTACTGACTTGCTTAAAATTAAGAAATAATAAAATTATCAGGTAATTTATTTTCAACTTGTTTTGAGGCCAGTAGGTACCTGTACCTACCTACTACCTCATATAAACAAGATGGAGATTGTTTTAAATGTCTACACGTCTAGGCAAATAATTTTGGTTCTACGTCTTTCTAAATTAGAACAATCCTTCTAATATTATAAAGCTGTAAGTTTGTGAGTATGTATGAATGGATGTGTGTTTGTTACTTAATCACGTAAAAAAACGTGTTGCACTCGGGGACTGCCGCGGTAAAGCTATTGCATAGCAAAACAAATAATTAACCTGTACATATTTTTATTTAAAAAAAAACTATTCAATAAGTCATTTGAAATTCAGTAATTTAAATATCATTATATTACTTACAGTGGTAGACTAAAAATAAAAAGTCATGAGTTAATCAAATCATGATCTCTAGCTGTCTGCATACCAAGTTTCATCGCAATCGGTTAAGAAGGTTTCGTATGAAGGTTTACATTTATACATATGTACATAATTTCACACAGAATGTGTCTGTTTTATCTTTTGTTAGAAAACGAATAATTAACCTGTACATTTTTTTTTTAGAAAAAAAACTATTCAATAAGTCATTTGAAATTCAGTAATTTAAATATCATTATATTACTTACAGGGGAACCCTAAAAATAAAAAGTCATGAGTTAATCAAATCATGATCTCTAGCTGTCTGCATACCAAGTTTCATCGCAATCGGTTAAGAAGGTTTCGTATGAAGGTTTACATTTATACATATGTACATAATTTCACACAGAATGTGTCTGTTTTATCTTTTGTTAGAAAACGAATAATTAACCTGTACATTTTTTTTTTAGAAGAAAAACTATTCAATAAGTCATTTGAAATTCAGTAATTTAAATATCATTATATTACTTACAGGGGTAGCCTAAATATAATAAGTCATGAGTTAATCAAATCATGATCTCTAGCTGTCTGCATACCAAGTTTCATCGCAATCGGTTAAGATGGTTTCGCATGAAGGTTTACATTTATACATATGTACATAATTTCACACAGAATGTGTCTGTTTTATCTTTTGTTAGAAAACGAATAATTAACCTGTACATTTTTTTTATTAAAAAAAAACTATCCAATAAGTCATTTGAAATTCAGTTATTTAAATATCATTATACTGCGAAGCTATTAACTAAAATAATAGTAAAATATTGTTATTCAATCATTAATTCATTTTACAATCTTATCTTAAGTATATTAGTACTGACTTGCTTAAAATTAAGAAATAATAAAATTATCAGGTAATTTATTTTCAACTTGTTTTGAGGCCAGTAGGTACCTGTACCTACCTACTACCTCATATAAACAAGATGGAGATTGTTTTAAATGTCTACACGTCTAGGAAAATAATTTTGGTTCTACGTCTTTCTAAATTAGAACAATCCTTCTAATATTATAAAGCTGTAAGTTTGTGAGTATGTATGAATGGATGTGTGTTTGTTACTTAGTCACGTAAAAAAACGTGTTGCACTCGGGGACTGCCGCGGTAAAGCTATTGCATAGCAAAACAAATAATTAACCTGTACATATTTTTATTTAAAAAAAAACTATTCAATAAGTCATTTGAAATTCAGTAATTTAAATATCATTATATTACTTACAGTGGTAGACTAAAAATAAAAAGTCATGAGTTAATCAAATCATGATCTCTAGCTGTCTGCATACCAAGTTTCATCGCAATCGGTTAAGAAGGTTTCGTATGAAGGTTTACATTTATACATATGTACATAATTTCACACAGAATGTGTCTGTTTTATCTTTTGTTAGAAAACGAATAATTAACCTGTACATTTTTTTTTTAGAAAAAAAACTATTCAATAAGTCATTTGAAATTCAGTAATTTAAATATCATTATATTACTTACAGGGGAACCCTAAAAATAAAAAGTCATGAGTTAATCAAATCATGATCTCTAGCTGTCTGCATACCAAGTTTCATCGCAATCGGTTAAGAAGGTTTCGTATGAAGGTTTACATTTATACATATGTACATAATTTCACACAGAATGTGTCTGTTTTATCTTTTGTTAGAAAACGAATAATTAACCTGTACATTTTTTTTTTAGAAAAAAAACTATTCAATAAGTCATTTGAAATTCAGTAATTTAAATATCATTATATTACTTACAGTGGTAGACTAAAAATAAAAAGTCATGAGTTAATCAAATCATGATCTCTAGCTGTCTGCATACCAAGTTTCATCGCAATCGGTTAAGAAGGTTTCGTATGAAGGTTTACATTTATACATATGTACATAATTTCACACAGAATGTGTCTGTTTTATCTTTTGTTAGAAAACGAATAATTAACCTGTACATTTTTTTTTTTTAGAAAAAAAACTATTCAATAAGTCATTTGAAATTCAGTAATTTAAATATCATTATATTACTTACAGGGGAACCCTAAAAATAAAAAGTCATGAGTTAATCAAATCATGATCTCTAGCTGTCTGCATACCAAGTTTCATCGCAATCGGTTAAGAAGGTTTCGTATGAAGGTTTACATTTATACATATGTACATAATTTCACACAGAATGTGTCTGTTTTATCTTTTGTTAGAAAACGAATAATTAACCTGTACATTTTTTTTTTAGAAAAAAAACTATTCAATAAGTCATTTGAAATTCAGTAATTTAAATATCATTATATTACTTACAGTGGTAGACTAAAAATAAAAAGTCATGAGTTAATCAAATCATGATCTCTAGCTGTCTGCATACCAAGTTTCATCGCAATCGGTTAAGAAGGTTTCGTATGAAGGTTTACATTTATACATATGTACATAATTTCACACAGAATGTGTCTGTTTTATCTTTTGTTAGAAAACGAATAATTAACCTGTACATTTTTTTTTTAGAAAAAAAACTATTCAATAAGTCATTTGAAATTCAGTAATTTAAATATCATTATATTACTTACAGGGGAACCCTAAAAATAAAAAGTCATGAGTTAATCAAATCATGATCTCTAGCTGTCTGCATACCAAGTTTCATCGCAATCGGTTAAGAAGGTTTCGTATGAAGGTTTACATTTATACATATGTACATAATTTCACACAGAATGTGTCTGTTTTATCTTTTGTTAGAAAACGAATAATTAACCTGTACATTTTTTTTTTAGAAAAAAAACTATTCAATAAGTCATTTGAAATTCAGTAATTTAAATATCATTATATTACTTACAGGGGAACCCTAAAAATAAAAAGTCATGAGTTAATCAAATCATGATCTCTAGCTGTCTGCATACCAAGTTTCATCGCAATCGGTTAAGAAGGTTTCGTATGAAGGTTTACATTTATACATATGTACATAATTTCACACAGAATGTGTCTGTTTTATCTTTTGTTAGAAAACGAATAATTAACCTGTACATTTTTTTTTAGAAAAAAAACTATTCAATAAGTCATTTGAAATTCAGTAATTTAAATATCATTATATTACTTACAGGGGAACCCTAAAAATAAAAAGTCATGAGTTAATCAAATCATGATCTCTAGCTGTCTGCATACCAAGTTTCATCGCAATCGGTTAAGAAGGTTTCGTATGAAGGTTTACATTTATACATATGTACATAATTTCACACAGAATGTGTCTGTTTTATCTTTTGTTAGAAAACGAATAATTAACCTGTACATTTTTTTTATTAAAAAAAAACTATCCAATAAGTCATTTGAAATTCAGTTATTTAAATATCATTATACTGCGAAGCTATTAACTAAAATAATAGTAAAATATTGTTATTCAATCATTAATTCATTTTACAATCTTATCTTAAGTATATTAGTACTGACTTGCTTAAAATTAAGAAATAATAAAATTATCATATAATTTATTTTCAACTTGTTTTGAGGCCAGTAGGTACCTGTACCTACCTACTACCTCATATAAACAAGATGGAGATTGTTTTAAATGTCTACACGTCTAGGCAAATAATTTTGGTTCTACGTCTTTCTAAATTAGAACAATCCTTCTAATATTATAAAGCTGTAAGTTTGTGAGTATGTATGAATGGATGTGTGTTTGTTACTTAATCACGTAAAAAAACGTGTTGCACTCGGGGACTGCCGCGGTAAAGCTATTGCATAGCAAAACAAATAATTAACCTGTACATATTTTTATTTAAAAAAAAACTATTCAATAAGTCATTTGAAATTCAGTAATTTAAATATCATTATATTACTTACAGTGGTAGACTAAAAATAAAAAGTCATGAGTTAATCAAATCATGATCTCTAGCTGTCTGCATACCAAGTTTCATCGCAATCGGTTAAGAAGGTTTCGTATGAAGGTTTACATTTATACATATGTACATAATTTCACACAGAATGTGTCTGTTTTATCTTTTGTTAGAAAACGAATAATTAACCTGTACATTTTTTTTTTAGAAAAAAAACTATTCAATAAGTCATTTGAAATTCAGTAATTTAAATATCATTATATTACTTACAGTGGTAGACTAAAAATAAAAAGTCATGAGTTAATCAAATCATGATCTCTAGCTGTCTGCATACCAAGTTTCATCGCAATCGGTTAAGAAGGTTTCGTATGAAGGTTTACATTTATACATATGTACATAATTTCACACAGAATGTGTCTGTTTTATCTTTTGTTAGAAAACGAATAATTAACCTGTACATTTTTTTTTTAGAAAAAAAACTATTCAATAAGTCATTTGAAATTCAGTAATTTAAATATCATTATATTACTTACAGTGGTAGACTAAAAATAAAAAGTCATGAGTTAATCAAATCATGATCTCTAGCTGTCTGCATACCAAGTTTCATCGCAATCGGTTAAGAAGGTTTCGTATGAAGGTTTACATTTATACATATGTACATAATTTCACACAGAATGTGTCTGTTTTATCTTTTGTTAGAAAACGAATAATTAACCTGTACATTTTTTTTTTAGAAAAAAAACTATTCAATAAGTCATTTGAAATTCAGTAATTTAAATATCATTATATTACTTACAGGGGAACCCTAAAAATAAAAAGTCATGAGTTAATCAAATCATGATCTCTAGCTGTCTGCATACCAAGTTTCATCGCAATCGGTTAAGAAGGTTTCGTATGAAGGTTTACATTTATACATATGTACATAATTTCACACAGAATGTGTCTGTTTTATCTTTTGTTAGAAAACGAATAATTAACCTGTACATTTTTTTTTTAGAAGAAAAACTATTCAATAAGTCATTTGAAATTCAGTAATTTAAATATCATTATATTACTTACAGGGGTAGCCTAAATATAATAAGTCATGAGCTAATCAAATCATGATCTCTAGCTGTCTGCATACCAAGTTTCATCGCAATCGGTTAAGATGGTTTCGCATGAAGGTTTACATTTATACATATGTACATAATTTCACACAGAATGTGTCTGTTTTATCTTTTGTTAGAAAACGAATAATTAACCTGTACATTTTTTTTATTAAAAAAAAACTATCCAATAAGTCATTTGAAATTCAGTTATTTAAATATCATTATACTGCGAAGCTATTAACTAAAATAATAGTAAAATATTGTTATTCAATCATTAATTCATTTTACAATCTTATCTTAAGTATATTAGTACTGACTTGCTTAAAATTAAGAAATAATAAAATTATCATATAATTTATTTTCAACTTGTTTTGAGGCCAGTAGGTACCTGTACCTACCTACTACCTCATATAAACAAGATGGAGATTGTTTTAAATGTCTACACGTCTAGGCAAATAATTTTGGTTCTACGTCTTTCTAAATTAGAACAATCCTTCTAATATTATAAAGCTGTAAGTTTGTGAGTATGTATGAATGGATGTGTGTTTGTTACTTAGTCACGTAAAAAAACGTGTTGCACTCGGGGACTGCCGCGGTAAAGCTATTGCATAGCAAAATAAATAATTAACCTGTACATATTTTTATTTAAAAAAAAACTATTCAATAAGTCATTTGAAATTCAGTAATTTAAATATCATTATATTACTTACAGTGGTAGACTAAAAATAAAAAGTCATGAGTTAATCAAATCATGATCTCTAGCTGTCTGCATACCAAGTTTCATCGCAATCGGTTAAGAAGGTTTCGTATGAAGGTTTACATTTATACATATGTACATAATTTCACACAGAATGTGTCTGTTTTATCTTTTGTTAGAAAACGAATAATTAACCTGTACATTTTTTTTTTTAGAAAAAAAACTATTCAATAAGTCATTTGAAATTCAGTAATTTAAATATCATTATATTACTTACAGGGGAACCCTAAAAATAAAAAGTCATGAGTTAATCAAATCATGATCTCTAGCTGTCTGCATACCAAGTTTCATCGCAATCGGTTAAGAAGGTTTCGTATGAAGGTTTACATTTATACATATGTACATAATTTCACACAGAATGTGTCTGTTTTATCTTTTGTTAGAAAACGAATAATTAACCTGTACATTTTTTTTATTAAAAAAAAACTATCCAATAAGTCATTTGAAATTCAGTTATTTAAATATCATTATACTGCGAAGCTATTAACTAAAATAATAGTAAAATATTGTTATTCAATCATTAATTCATTTTACAATCTTATCTTAAGTATATTAGTACTGACTTGCTTAAAATTAAGAAATAATAAAATTATCAGGTAATTTATTTTCAACTTGTTTTGAGGCCAGTAGGTACCTGTACCTACCTACTACCTCATATAAACAAGATGGAGATTGTTTTAAATGTCTACACGTCTAGGCAAATAATTTTGGTTCTACGTCTTTCTAAATTAGAACAATCCTTCTAATATTATAAAGCTGTAAGTTTGTGAGTATGTATGAATGGATGTGTGTTTGTTACTTAATCACGTAAAAAAACGTGTTGCACTCGGGGACTGCCGCGGTAAAGCTATTGCATAGCAAAACAAATAATTAACCTGTACATATTTTTATTTAAAAAAAAACTATTCAATAAGTCATTTGAAATTCAGTAATTTAAATATCATTATATTACTTACAGTGGTAGACTAAAAATAAAAAGTCATGAGTTAATCAAATCATGATCTCTAGCTGTCTGCATACCAAGTTTCATCGCAATCGGTTAAGAAGGTTTCGTATGAAGGTTTACATTTATACATATGTACATAATTTCACACAGAATGTGTCTGTTTTATCTTTTGTTAGAAAACGAATAATTAACCTGTACATTTTTTTTTTAGAAAAAAAACTATTCAATAAGTCATTTGAAATTCAGTAATTTAAATATCATTATATTACTTACAGGGGAACCCTAAAAATAAAAAGTCATGAGTTAATCAAATCATGATCTCTAGCTGTCTGCATACCAAGTTTCATCGCAATCGGTTGAGAAGGTTTCGTATGAAGGTTTACATTTATACATATGTACATAATTTCACACAGAATGTGTCTGTTTTATCTTTTGTTAGAAAACGAATAATTAACCTGTACATTTTTTTTTTAGAAAAAAAACTATTCAATAAGTCATTTGAAATTCAGTAATTTAAATATCATTATATTACTTACAGGGGAACCCTAAAAATAAAAAGTCATGAGTTAATCAAATCATGATCTCTAGCTGTCTGCATACCAAGTTTCATCGCAATCGGTTAAGAAGGTTTCGTATGAAGGTTTACATTTATACATATGTACATAATTTCACACAGAATGTGTCTGTTTTATCTTTTGTTAGAAAACGAATAATTAACCTGTACATTTTTTTTTTGGAAAAAAACTATTCAATAAGTCATTTGAAATTCAGTAATTTAAATATCATTATATTACTTACAGGGGAACCCTAAAAATAAAAAGTCATGAGTTAATCAAATCATGATCTCTAGCTGTCTGCATACCAAGTTTCATCGCAATCGGTTAAGAAGGTTTCGTATGAAGGTTTACATTTATACATATGTACATAATTTCACACAGAATGTGTCTGTTTTATCTTTTGTTAGAAAACGAATAATTAACCTGTACATTTTTTTTTTAGAAGAAAAACTATTCAATAAGTCATTTGAAATTCAGTAATTTAAATATCATTATATTACTTACAGGGGTAGCCTAAATATAATAAGTCATGAGTTAATCAAATCATGATCTCTAGCTGTCTGCATACCAAGTTTCATCGCAATCGGTTAAGATGGTTTCGCATGAAGGTTTACATTTATACATGTGTACATAATTTCACACAGAATGTGTCTGTTTTATCTTTTGTTAGAAAACGAATAATTAACCTGTACATTTTTTTTATTAAAAAAAAACTATCCAATAAGTCATTTGAAATTCAGTTATTTAAATATCATTATACTGCGAAGCTATTAACTAAAATAATAGTAAAATATTGTTATTCAATCATTAATTCATTTTACAATCTTATCTTAAGTATATTAGTACTGACTTGCTTAAAATTAAGAAATAATAAAATTATCAGGTAATTTATTTTCAACTTGTTTTGAGGCCAGTAGGTACCTGTACCTACCTACTACCTCATATAAACAAGATGGAGATTGTTTTAAATGTCTACACGTCTAGGCAAATAATTTTGGTTCTACGTCTTTCTAAATTAGAACAATCCTTCTAATATTATAAAGCTGTAAGTTTGTGAGTATGTATGAATGGATGTGTGTTTGTTACTTAGTCACGTAAAAAAACGTGTTGCACTCGGGGACTGCCGCGGTAAAGCTATTGCATAGCAAAACAAATAATTAACCTGTACATATTTTTATTTAAAAAAAAACTATTCAATAAGTCATTTGAAATTCAGTAATTTAAATATCATTATATTACTTACAGTGGTAGACTAAAAATAAAAAGTCATGAGTTAATCAAATCATGATCTCTAGCTGTCTGCATACCAAGTTTCATCGCAATCGGTTAAGAAGGTTTCGTATGAAGGTTTACATTTATACATATGTACATAATTTCACACAGAATGTGTCTGTTTTATCTTTTGTTAGAAAACGAATAATTAACCTGTACATTTTTTTTTTTTAGAAAAAAAACTATTCAATAAGTCATTTGAAATTCAGTAATTTAAATATCATTATATTACTTACAGGGGAACCCTAAAAATAAAAAGTCATGAGTTAATCAAATCATGATCTCTAGCTGTCTGCATACCAAGTTTCATCGCAATCGGTTAAGAAGGTTTCGTATGAAGGTTTACATTTATACATATGTACATAATTTCACACAGAATGTGTCTGTTTTATCTTTTGTTAGAAAACGAATAATTAACCTGTACATTTTTTTTTTAGAAAAAAAACTATTCAATAAGTCATTTGAAATTCAGTAATTTAAATATCATTATATTACTTACAGTGGTAGACTAAAAATAAAAAGTCATGAGTTAATCAAATCATGATCTCTAGCTGTCTGCATACCAAGTTTCATCGCAATCGGTTAAGAAGGTTTCGTATGAAGGTTTACATTTATACATATGTACATAATTTCACACAGAATGTGTCTGTTTTATCTTTTGTTAGAAAACGAATAATTAACCTGTACATTTTTTTTTTTAGAAAAAAAACTATTCAATAAGTCCTTTGAAATTCAGTAATTTAAATATCATTATATTACTTACAGGGGAACCCTAAAAATAAAAAGTCATGAGTTAATCAAATCATGATCTCTAGCTGTCTGCATACCAAGTTTCATCGCAATCGGTTAAGAAGGTTTCGTATGAAGGTTTACATTTATACATATGTACATAATTTCACACAGAATGTGTCTGTTTTATCTTTTGTTAGAAAACGAATAATTAACCTGTACATTTTTTTTTTAGAAGAAAAACTATACAATAAGTCATTTGAAATTCAGTAATTTAAATATCATTATATTACTTACAGGGGTAGCCTAAATATAATAAGTCATGAGTTAATCAAATCATGATCTCTAGCTGTCTGCATACCAAGTTTCATCGCAATCGGTTAAGATGGTTTCGCATGAAGGTTTACATTTATACATATGTACATAACTTCACACAGAATGTGTCTGTTTTATCTTTTGTTAGAAAACGAATAATTAACCTGTACATTTTTTTTATTAAAAAAAAACTATCCAATAAGTCATTTGAAATTCAGTTATTTAAATATCATTATACTGCGAAGCTATTAACTAAAATAATAGTAAAATATTGTTATTCAATCATTAATTCATTTTACAATCTTATCTTAAGTATATTAGTACTGACTTGCTTAAAATTAAGAAATAATAAAATTATCAGGTAATTTATTTTCAACTTGTTTTGAGGCCAGTAGGTACCTGTACCTACCTACTACCTCATATAAACAAGATGGAGATTGTTTTAAATGTCTACACGTCTAGGCAAATAATTTTGGTTCTACGTCTTTCTAAATTAGAACAATCCTTCTAATATTATAAAGCTGTAAGTTTGTGAGTATGTATGAATGGATGTGTGTTTGTTACTTAATCACGTAAAAAAACGTGTTGCACTCGGGGACTGCCGCGGTAAAGCTATTGCATAGCAAAACAAATAATTAACCTGTACATATTTTTATTTAAAAAAAAACTATTCAATAAGTCATTTGAAATTCAGTAATTTAAATATCATTATATTACTTACAGTGGTAGACTAAAAATAAAAAGTCATGAGTTAATCAAATCATGATCTCTAGCTGTCTGCATACCAAGTTTCATCGCAATCGGTTAAGAAGGTTTCGTATGAAGGTTTACATTTATACATATGTACATAATTTCACACAGAATGTGTCTGTTTTATCTTTTGTTAGAAAACGAATAATTAACCTGTACATTTTTTTTTTAGAAAAAAAACTATTCAATAAGTCATTTGAAATTCAGTAATTTAAATATCATTATATTACTTACAGGGGAACCCTAAAAATAAAAAGTCATGAGTTAATCAAATCATGATCTCTAGCTGTCTGCATACCAAGTTTCATCGCAATCGGTTAAGAAGGTTTCGTATGAAGGTTTACATTTATACATATGTACATAATTTCACACAGAATGTGTCTGTTTTATCTTTTGTTAGAAAACGAATAATTAACCTGTACATTTTTCTTATTAAAAAAAAACTATCCAATAAGTCATTTGAAATTCAGTTATTTAAATATCATTATACTGCGAAGCTATTAACTAAAATAATAGTAAAATATTGTTATTCAATCATTAATTCATTTTACAATCTTATCTTAAGTATATTAGTACTGACTTGCTTAAAATTAAGAAATAATAAAATTATCAGGTAATTTATTTTCAACTTGTTTTGAGGCCAGTAGGTACCTGTACCTACCTACTACCTCATATAAACAAGATGGAGATTGTTTTAAATGTCTACACGTCTAGGCAAATAATTTTGGTTCTACGTCTTTCTAAATTAGAACAATTCTTCTAATATTATAAAGCTGTAAGTTTGTGAGTATGTATGAATGGATGTGTGTTTGTTACTTAATCACGTAAAAAAACGTGTTGCACTCGGGGACTGCCGCGGTAAAGCTATTGCATAGCAAAACAAATAATTAACCTGTACATATTTTTATTTAAAAAAAAACTATTCAATAAGTCATTTGAAATTCAGTAATTAAAATATCATTATATTACTTACAGTGGTAGACTAAAAATAAAAAGTCATGAGTTAATCAAATCATGATCTCTAGCTGTCTGCATACCAAGTTTCATCGCAATCGGTTAAGAAGGTTTCGTATGAAGGTTTACATTTATACATATGTACATAATTTCACACAGAATGTGTCTGTTTTATCTTTTGTTAGAAAACGAATAATTAACCTGTACATTTTTTTTTTAGAAAAAAAACTATTCAATAAGTCATTTGAAATTCAGTAATTTAAATATCATTATATTACTTACAGGGGAACCCTAAAAATAAAAAGTCATGAGTTAATCAAATCATGATCTCTAGCTGTCTGCATACCAAGTTTCATCGCAATCGGTTAAGAAGGTTTCGTATGAAGGTTTACATTTATACATATGTACATAATTTCACACAGAATGTGTCTGTTTTATCTTTTGTTAGAAAACGAATAATTAACATGTACATTTTTTTTTTAGAAAAAAAACTATTCAATAAGTCATTTGAAATTCAGTAATTTAAATATCATTATATTACTTACAGTGGTAGACTAAAAATAAAAAGTCATGAGTTAATCAAATCATGATCTCTAGCTGTCTGCATACCAAGTTTCATCGCAATCGGTTAAGAAGGTTTCGTATGAAGGTTTACATTTATACATATGTACATAATTTCACACAGAATGTGTCTGTTTTATCTTTTGTTAGAAAACGAATAATTAACCTGTACATTTTTTTTTAGAAAAAAAACTATTCAATAAGTCATTTGAAATTCAGTAATTTAAATATCATTATATTACTTACAGGGGAACCCTAAAAATAAAAAGTCATGAGTTAATCAAATCATGATCTCTAGCTGTCTGCATACCAAGTTTCATCGCAATCGGTTAAGAAGGTTTCGTATGAAGGTTTACATTTATACATATGTTGGATCCATATTTCAATTGGAGAGGAAACTCACTAGATTGATTTATTGATCTCAGAATATAGTCTGTGTTGTTAATCACCATGTCGAATTATTCCACTTAGCACTGAAATGTTCACTTCAACAATTAACAGATTACGTAAAACGTTTTAAAGACAAACTCAGTGGCATGTTTTGATTTTGAATACTACCTTCAAAATCAAAACATGATCGGATGATCGAATGATGGTCAATTAACTTTCTTTATTGTAATATTGTTTTAAATTAATTGTTTTAAATATTGTTTTATGTTTAGACAACTTCTAATTTCTTAAACTAATGTTTGATGTGACTATTTGTAATTTATCAGTTGAATACAAAACATAATCACAAAAAAGTAAACCCTCATGAGTTTCTTGTAGTTTCTTCTCATCAGAGGGCGCGTTCCGAAACTACACTTAATAACTAGCTGTAACTCGTTTTTTTTAATCATTTAAAAATAATAATAATAATTGAGATTTGAATATTTAAAAATAAAAAGTTGTTGAAGTTAATTTTACGTCACTTTGCCAAGTTGTTTACGCCCCGGTATAAAAAGGGGTGTGAACAAGACTGGAGAGCAGTGTGAAAATTATCGTCGACGAGTCAACATCAACTTGAAGTTTAATTTGGTAGATCCTTACAAATAAGAAGTACCCAACTACAAGAAAGAAATTAAATACAACTAATTAAAGAACCATCTTGACCTAAATTAATAATTATCTAACTGAATAATCAAGTAATCTTACTCAAAAAGACTGAGACTTACTTGGACTAAGAATAATCGACCACCAAAAGATTTAAGATCTAACATCAGAAGTGCTGGAGACGAAGCCCATTGTCGAACCCGACCCTGACATCGGACCAAAATTCTTTGACTATCTTCCTCGAGACAACAATAATGGTAATGTAAAACAATTTCTTACTTTCCTGACGGTACAATTGAATTTTTTTTTCCCTAATTTTGTGGTTTCGATTTATGGTGATTGAAATGAAACAAAATTCCGAAATTAACTGTTAGCCACCCATACTTTTCAATTGAAGTCCATCATTTGAAGTGGGCCGAAAACTAGTTAGTAAAGTCAACAACTGAACAAATGACACTGATATTTTTTTTTAACAGATTAAGCCTCTGTAGTGGGCCAGAACTGATTTTTCTCGGACAGTTAACTATAAAATTTATTTGAAATATCAGTTTAGTTAGTCAATACATTACTTATACTAATACTAATATAACGTTGTAGATGAACTGATCTTAGTTCTGTGCAGGACATCCATGATTTGAAATTCAAAATTAATGTTTTTTTAACTTGTAATTCCCAAATGTTTGATTTTACGCTCTAAAATTTTGCGTACAAGCATCCTACGTCCTTCATTACCACATCTGAAATTCGCTAGCGCTATCCCTGTTACGCAATTCGGGTTTGTGGGCCCTTAAAATGAATTCTGAGACGAGGCTATCGTCAGAATAGCCGAGCGAGCTTTAAAAAAAAAAACTATATGATTTTAAAATATTAAAATTTACTCAATATTCCATTTCAACTAAACATTTTTTTTTTCTGTCTTTCTAAGACTCTGTTAAACTATAAATGTTTTTTAAAATTGGACGTGATTCTGTGCTGTTTTTTTTGTTTTGTGCAGAGACAAAAGAAGAAAACGAAATCATTAGCTGCCGTGGTAGCCGACCCGACCGCCCCATCAGGCTCAATCAACGGAGAGTATGAAAGCCAGTACCGTGGCCTCTTCTGGGTGGTCCAGCTGCTTCTTCATCACATTTTAACTTATTTTTATCTATGTATCATATGTATTTACAAAAAATATATACATGTAGTATATCCGTTGTGTAGCGACGGACAATATTTATTTATTTATCTATATATTTTACAAATAGTATGGTATCTAACATCATATAAATAATTTATATACCAAAAGAAAAAAAAAAAAACAAATACAAAAATGAAAAACAAATACAAAAAAAAAAAAATCAAATATAAATGAATATAAACAATGTTGTAAATAATACATAGAGCACCAAAGAAAAGAGTGTAGTTGAAGCACCAAAGAAAAGAGTGCAGTTGAAGCACCAAAGAAAAGAGTGTAGTTGAAGCACCAAAGAAAAGAGTGCAGTTGAAGCACCAAAGAAAAGAGTGTAGTTGAAGCACCAAACATTTTTTTCAGGTAAAAAAAAAAATATATACGCCCAGAGCACGTGCGTATACGCAGAATGGCCGTGTTGGATCCATATTTCAATTGGAGAGGAAACTCACTAGATTGATTTATTGATCTCAGAATATAGTCTGTGTTGTTAATCACCATGTCGAATTATTCCACTTAGCACTGAAATGTTCACTTCAACAATTAACAGATTACGTAAAACGTTTTAAAGACAAACTCAGTGGCATGTTTTGATTTTGAATACTACCTTCAAAATCAAAACATGATCGGATGATCGAATGATGGTCAATTAACTTTCTTTATTGTAATATTGTTTTAAATTAATTGTTTTAAATATTGTTTTATGTTTAGACAAGTTCTAATTTCTTAAACTAATGTTTGATGTGACTATTTGTAATTTATCAGTTGAATACAAAACATAATCACAAAAAAGTAAACCCTCATGAGTTTCTTGTAGTTTCTTCTCATCAGAGGGCGCGTTCCGAAACTACACTTAATAACTAGCTGTAACTCGTTTTTTTTAATCATTTAAAAATAATAATAATAATTGAGATTTGAATATTTAAAAATAAAAAGTTGTTGAAGTTAATTTTACGTCACTTTGCCAAGTTGTTTACGCCCCGGTATAAAAAGGGGTGTGAACAAGACTGGAGAGCAGTGTGAAAATTATCGTCGACGAGTCAACATCAACTTGAAGTTTAATTTGGTAGATCCTTACAAATAAGAAGTACCCAACCACAAGAAAGAAATTAAATACAACTAATTAAAGAACCATCTTGACCTAAATTAATAATTATCTAACTGAATAATCAAGTAATCTTACTCAAAAAGACTGAGACTTACTTGGACTAAGAATAATCGACCACCAAAAGATTTAAGATCTAACACATATGTACATAATTTCACACAGAATGTGTCTGTTTTATCTTTTGTTAGAAAACGAATAATTAACCTGTACATTTTTTTTTTAGAAAAAAAACTATTCAATAAGTCATTTGAAATTCAGTAATTTAAATATCATTATATTACTTACAGTGGTAGACTAAAAATAAAAAGTCATGAGTTAATCAAATCATGATCTCTAGCTGTCTGCATACCAAGTTTCATCGCAATCGGTTAAGAAGGTTTCGTATGAAGGTTTACATTTATACATATGTACATAATTTCACACAGAATGTGTCTGTTTTATCTTTTGTTAGAAAACGAATAATTAACCTGTACATTTTTTTTTAGAAAAAAAACTATTCAATAAGTCATTTGAAATTCAGTAATTTAAATATCATTATATTACTTACAGGGGAACCCTAAAAATAAAAAGTCATGAGTTAATCAAATCATGATCTCTAGCTGTCTGCATACCAAGTTTCATCGCAATCGGTTAAGAAGGTTTCGTATGAAGGTTTACATTTATACATATGTACATAATTTCACACAGAATGTGTCTGTTTTATCTTTTGTTAGAAAACGAATAATTAACCTGTACATTTTTTTTTTAGAAGAAAAACTATTCAATAAGTCATTTGAAATTCAGTAATTTAAATATCATTATATTACTTACAGGGGTAGCCTAAATATAATAAGTCATGAGTTAATCAAATCATGATCTCTAGCTGTCTGCATACCAAGTTTCATCGCAATCGGTTAAGATGGTTTCGCATGAAGGTTTACATTTATACATATGTACATAATTTCACACAGAATGTGTCTGTTTTATCTTTTGTTAGAAAACGAATAATTAACCTGTACATTTTTTTTATTAAAAAAAAACTATCCAATAAGTCATTTGAAATTCAGTTATTTAAATATCATTATACTGCGAAGCTATTAACTAAAATAATAGTAAAATATTGTTATTCAATCATTAATTCATTTTACAATCTTATCTTAAGTATATTAGTACTGACTTGCTTAAAATTAAGAAATAATAAAATTATCAGGTAATTTATTTTCAACTTGTTTTGAGGCCAGTAGGTACCTGTACCTACCTACTACCTCATATAAACAAGATGGAGATTGTTTTAAATGTCTACACGTCTAGGCAAATAATTTTGGTTCTACGTCTTTCTAAATAAGAACAATCCTTCTAATATTATAAAGCTGTAAGTTTGTGAGTATGTATGAATGGATGTGTGTTTGTTACTTAGTCACGTAAAAAAACGTGTTGCACTCGGGGACTGCCGCGGTAAAGCTATTGCATAGCAAAACAAATAATTAACCTGTACATATTTTTATTTAAAAAAAAACTATTCAATAAGTCATTTGAAATTCAGTAATTTAAATATCATTATATTACTTACAGTGGTAGACTAAAAATAAAAAGTCATGAGTTAATCAAATCATGATCTCTAGCTGTCTGCATACCAAGTTTCATCGCAATCGGTTAAGAAGGTTTCGTATGAAGGTTTACATTTATACATATGTACATAATTTCACACAGAATGTGTCTGTTTTATCTTTTGTTAGAAAACGAATAATTAACCTGTACATTTTTTTTTTAGAAAAAAAACTATTCAATAAGTCATTTGAAATTCAGTAATTTAAATATCATTATATTACTTACAGGGGAACCCTAAAAATAAAAAGTCATGAGTTAATCAAATCATGATCTCTAGCTGTCTGCATACCAAGTTTCATCGCAATCGGTTAAGAAGGTTTCGTATGAAGGTTTACATTTATACATATGTACATAATTTCACACAGAATGTGTCTGTTTTATCTTTTGTTAGAAAACGAATAATTAACCTGTACATTTTTTTTTTAGAAGAAAAACTATTCAATAAGTCATTTGAAATTCAGTAATTTAAATATCATTATATTACTTACAGGGGTAGCCTAAATATAATAAGTCATGAGTTAATCAAATCATGATCTCTAGCTGTCTGCATACCAAGTTTCATCGCAATCGGTTAAGATGGTTTCGCATGAAGGTTTACATTTATACATATGTACATAATTTCACACAGAATGTGTCTGTTTTATCTTTTGTTAGAAAACGAATAATTAACCTGTACATTTTTTTTATTAAAAAAAAACTATCCAATAAGTCATTTGAAATTCAGTTATTTAAATATCATTATACTGCGAAGCTATTAACTAAAATAATAGTAAAATATTGTTATTCAATCATTAATTCATTTTACAATCTTATCTTAAGTATATTAGTACTGACTTGCTTAAAATTAAGAAATAATAAAATTATCAGGTAATTTATTTTCAACTTGTTTTGAGGCCAGTAGGTACCTGTACCTACCTACTACCTCATATAAACAAGATGGAGATTGTTTTAAATGTCTACACGTCTAGGCAAATAATTTTGGTTCTACGTCTTTCTAAATTAGAACAATCCTTCTAATATTATAAAGCTGTAAGTTTGTGAGTATGTATGAATGGATGTGTGTTTGTTACTTAGTCACGTAAAAAAACGTGTTGCACTCGGGGACTGCCGCGGTAAAGCTATTGCATAGCAAAACAAATAATTAACCTGTACATATTTTTATTTAAAAAAAAACTATTCAATAAGTCATTTGAAATTCAGTAATTTAAATATCATTATATTACTTACAGTGGTAGACTAAAAATAAAAAGTCATGAGTTAATCAAATCATGATCTCTAGCTGTCTGCATACCAAGTTTCATCGCAATCGGTTAAGAAGGTTTCGTATGAAGGTTTACATTTATACATATGTACATAATTTCACACAGAATGTGTCTGTTTTATCTTTTGTTAGAAAACGAATAATTAACCTGTACATTTTTTTTTTTAGAAAAAAAACTATTCAATAAGTCATTTGAAATTCAGTAATTTAAATATCATTATATTACTTACAGGGGAACCCTAAAAATAAAAAGTCATGAGTTAATCAAATCATGATCTCTAGCTGTCTGCATACCAAGTTTCATCGCAATCGGTTAAGAAGGTTTCGTATGAAGGTTTACATTTATACATATGTACATAATTTCACACAGAATGTGTCTGTTTTATCTTTTGTTAGAAAACGAATAATTAACCTGTACATTTTTTTTATTAAAAAAAAACTATCCAATAAGTCATTTGAAATTCAGTTATTTAAATATCATTATACTGCGAAGCTATTAACTAAAATAATAGTAAAATATTGTTATTCAATCATTAATTCATTTTACAATCTTATCTTAAGTATATTAGTACTGACTTGCTTAAAATTAAGAAATAATAAAATTATCAGGTAATTTATTTTCAACTTGTTTTGAGGCCAGTAGGTACCTGTACCTACCTACTACCTCATATAAACAAGATGGAGATTGTTTTAAATGTCTACACGTCTAGGCAAATAATTTTGGTTCTACGTCTTTCTAAATTAGAACAATCCTTCTAATATTATAAAGCTGTAAGTTTGTGAGTATGTATGAATGGATGTGTGTTTGTTACTTAATCACGTAAAAAAACGTGTTGCACTCGGGGACTGCCGCGGTAAAGCTATTGCATAGCAAAACAAATAATTAACCTGTACATATTTTTATTTAAAAAAAAACTATTCAATAAGTCATTTGAAATTCAGTAATTTAAATATCATTATATTACTTACAGTGGTAGACTAAAAATAAAAAGTCATGAGTTAATCAAATCATGATCTCTAGCTGTCTGCATACCAAGTTTCATCGCAATCGGTTAAGAAGGTTTCGTATGAAGGTTTACATTTATACATATGTACATAATTTCACACAGAATGTGTCTGTTTTATCTTTTGTTAGAAAACGAATAATTAACCTGTACATTTTTTTTTTAGAAAAAAAACTATTCAATAAGTCATTTGAAATTCAGTAATTTAAATATCATTATATTACTTACAGGGGAACCCTAAAAATAAAAAGTCATGAGTTAATCAAATCATGATCTCTAGCTGTCTGCATACCAAGTTTCATCGCAATCGGTTAAGAAGGTTTCGTATGAAGGTTTACATTTATACATATGTACATAATTTCACACAGAATGTGTCTGTTTTATCTTTTGTTAGAAAACGAATAATTAACCTGTACATTTTTTTTTTAGAAGAAAAACTATTCAATAAGTCATTTGAAATTCAGTAATTTAAATATCATTATATTACTTACAGGGGTAGCCTAAATATAATAAGTCATGAGTTAATCAAATCATGATCTCTAGCTGTCTGCATACCAAGTTTCATCGCAATCGGTTAAGATGGTTTCGCATGAAGGTTTACATTTATACATATGTACATAATTTCACACAGAATGTGTCTGTTTTATCTTTTGTTAGAAAACGAATAATTAACCTGTACATTTTTTTTATTAAAAAAAAACTATCCAATAAGTCATTTGAAATTCAGTTATTTAAATATCATTATACTGCGAAGCTATTAACTAAAATAATAGTAAAATATTGTTATTCAATCATTAATTCATTTTACAATCTTATCTTAAGTATATTAGTACTGACTTGCTTAAAATTAAGAAATAATAAAATTATCAGGTAATTTATTTTCAACTTGTTTTGAGGCCAGTAGGTACCTGTACCTACCTACTACCTCATATAAACAAGATGGAGATTGTTTTAAATGTCTACACGTCTAGGCAAATAATTTTGGTTCTACGTCTTTCTAAATTAGAACAATCCTTCTAATATTATAAAGCTGTAAGTTTGTGAGTATGTATGAATGGATGTGTGTTTGTTACTTAGTCACGTAAAAAAACGTGTTGCACTCGGGGACTGCCGCGGTAAAGCTATTGCATAGCAAAACAAATAATTAACCTGTACATATTTTTATTTAAAAAAAAACTATTCAATAAGTCATTTGAAATTCAGTAATTTAAATATCATTATATTACTTACAGTGGTAGACTAAAAATAAAAAGTCATGAGTTAATCAAATCATGATCTCTAGCTGTCTGCATACCAAGTTTCATCGCAATCGGTTAAGAAGGTTTCGTATGAAGGTTTACATTTATACATATGTACATAATTTCACACAGAATGTGTCTGTTTTATCTTTTGTTAGAAAACGAATAATTAACCTGTACATTTTTTTTTTTAGAAAAAAAACTATTCAATAAGTCATTTGAAATTCAGTAATTTAAATATCATTATATTACTTACAGGGGAACCCTAAAAATAAAAAGTCATGAGTTAATCAAATCATGATCTCTAGCTGTCTGCATACCAAGTTTCATCGCAATCGGTTAAGAAGGTTTCGTATGAAGGTTTACATTTATACATATGTACATAATTTCACACAGAATGTGTCTGTTTTATCTTTTGTTAGAAAACGAATAATTAACCTGTACATTTTTTTTATTAAAAAAAAACTATCCAATAAGTCATTTGAAATTCAGTTATTTAAATATCATTATACTGCGAAGCTATTAACTAAAATAATAGTAAAATATTGTTATTCAATCATTAATTCATTTTACAATCTTATCTTAAGTATATTAGTACTGACTTGCTTAAAATTAAGAAATAATAAAATTATCAGGTAATTTATTTTCAACTTGTTTTGAGGCCAGTAGGTACCTGTACCTACCTACTACCTCATATAAACAAGATGGAGATTGTTTTAAATGTCTACACGTCTAGGCAAATAATTTTGGTTCTACGTCTTTCTAAATTAGAACAATCCTTCTAATATTATAAAGCTGTAAGTTTGTGAGTATGTATGAATGGATGTGTGTTTGTTACTTAGTCACGTAAAAAAACGTGTTGCACTCGGGGACTGCCGCGGTAAAGCTATTGCATAGCAAAACAAATAATTAACCTGTACATATTTTTATTTAAAAAAAAACTATTCAATAAGTCATTTGAAATTCAGTAATTTAAATATCATTATATTACTTACAGTGGTAGACTAAAAATAAAAAGTCATGAGTTAATCAAATCATGATCTCTAGCTGTCTGCATACCAAGTTTCATCGCAATCGGTTAAGAAGGTTTCGTATGAAGGTTTACATTTATACATATGTACATAATTTCACACAGAATGTGTCTGTTTTATCTTTTGTTAGAAAACGAATAATTAACCTGTACATTTTTTTTTTTAGAAAAAAAACTATTCAATAAGTCATTTGAAATTCAGTAATTTAAATATCATTATATTACTTACAGGGGAACCCTAAAAATAAAAAGTCATGAGTTAATCAAATCATGATCTCTAGCTGTCTGCATACCAAGTTTCATCGCAATCGGTTAAGAAGGTTTCGTATGAAGGTTTACATTTATACATATGTACATAATTTCACACAGAATGTGTCTGTTTTATCTTTTGTTAGAAAACGAATAATTAACCTGTACATTTTTTTTATTAAAAAAAAACTATCCAATAAGTCATTTGAAATTCAGTTATTTAAATATCATTATACTGCGAAGCTATTAACTAAAATAATAGTAAAATATTGTTATTCAATCATTAATTCATTTTACAATCTTATCTTAAGTATATTAGTACTGACTTGCTTAAAATTAAGAAATAATAAAATTATCAGGTAATTTATTTTCAACTTGTTTTGAGGCCAGTAGGTACCTGTACCTACCTACTACCTCATATAAACAAGATGGAGATTGTTTTAAATGTCTACACGTCTAGGCAAATAATTTTGGTTCTACGTCTTTCTAAATTAGAACAATCCTTCTAATATTATAAAGCTGTAAGTTTGTGAGTATGTATGAATGGATGTGTGTTTATTACTTAATCACGTAAAAAAACGTGTTGCACTCGGGGACTGCCGCGGTAAAGCTATTGCATAGCAAAACAAATAATTAACCTGTACATATTTTTATTTAAAAAAAAACTATTCAATAAGTCATTTGAAATTCAGTAATTTAAATATCATTATATTACTTACAGTGGTAGACTAAAAATAAAAAGTCATGAGTTAATCAAATCATGATCTCTAGCTGTCTGCATACCAAGTTTCATCGCAATCGGTTAAGAAGGTTTCGTATGAAGGTTTACATTTATACATATGTACATAATTTCACACAGAATGTGTCTGTTTTATCTTTTGTTAGAAAACGAATAATTAACCTGTACATTTTTTTTTTAGAAAAAAAACTATTCAATAAGTCATTTGAAATTCAGTAATTTAAATATCATTATATTACTTACAGGGGAACCCTAAAAATAAAAAGTCATGAGTTAATCAAATCATGATCTCTAGCTGTCTGCATACCAAGTTTCATCGCAATCGGTTAAGAAGGTTTTGTATGAAGGTTTACATTTATACATATGTACATAATTTCACACAGAATGTGTCTGTTTTATCTTTTGTTAGAAAACGAATAATTAACCTGTACATTTTTTTTTTAGAAAAAAAACTATTCAATAAGTCATTTGAAATTCAATAATTTAAATATCATTATATTACTTACAGTGGTAGACTAAAAATAAAAAGTCATGAGTTAATCAAATCATGATCTCTAGCTGTCTGCATACCAAGTTTCATCGCAATCGGTTAAGAAGGTTTCGTATGAAGGTTTACATTTATACATATGTACATAATTTCACACAGAATGTGTCTGTTTTATCTTTTGTTAGAAAACGAATAATTAACCTGTACATTTTTTTTTAGAAAAAAAACTATTCAATAAGTCATTTGAAATTCAGTAATTTAAATATCATTATATTACTTACAGGGGAACCCTAAAAATAAAAAGTCATGAGTTAATCAAATCATGATCTCTAGCTGTCTGCATACCAAGTTTCATCGCAATCGGTTAAGAAGGTTTCGTATGAAGGTTTACATTTATACATATGTACATAATTTCACACAGAATGTGTCTGTTTTATCTTTTGTTAGAAAACGAATAATTAACCTGTACATTTTTTTTATTAAAAAAAAACTATCCAATAAGTCATTTGAAATTCAGTTATTTAAATATCATTATACTGCGAAGCTATTAACTAAAATAATAGTAAAATATTGTTATTCAATCATTAATTCATTTTACAATCTTATCTTAAGTATATTAGTACTGACTTGCTTAAACTTAAGAAATAATAAAATTATCAGGTAATTTATTTTCAACTTGTTTTGAGGCCAGTAGGTACCTGTACCTACCTACTACCTCATATAAACAAGATGGAGATTGTTTTAAATGTCTACACGTCTAGGCAAATAATTTTGGTTCTACGTCTTTCTAAATTAGAACAATCCTTCTAATATTATAAAGCTGTAAGTTTGTGAGTATGTATGAATGGATGTGTGTTTGTTACTTAGTCACGTAAAAAAACGTGTTGCACTCGGGGACTGCCGCGGTAAAGCTATTGCATAGCAAAACAAATAATTAACCTGTACATATTTTTATTTAAAAAAAAACTATTCAATAAGTCATTTGAAATTCAGTAATTTAAATATCATTATATTACTTACAGTGGTAGACTAAAAATAAAAAGTCATGAGTTAATCAAATCATGATCTCTAGCTGTCTGCATACCAAGTTTCATCGCAATCGGTTAAGAAGGTTTCGTATGAAGGTTTACATTTATACATATGTACATAATTTCACACAGAATGTGTCTGTTTTATCTTTTGTTAGAAAACGAATAATTAACCTGTACATTTTTTTTATTAAAAAAAAACTATCCAATAAGTCATTTGAAATTCAGTTATTTAAATATCATTATACGCGAAGCTATTAACTAAAATAATAGTAAAATATTGTTATTCAATCATTAATTCATTTTACAATCTTATCTTAAGTATATTAGTACTGACTTGCTTAAAATTAAGAAATAATAAAATTATCAGGTAATTTATTTTCAACTTGTTTTGAGGCCAGTAGGTACCTGTACCTACCTACTACCTGATATAAACAAGATGGAGATTGTTTTAAATGTCTACACGTCTAGGCAAATAATTTTGGTTCTACGTCTTTCTAAATTAGAACAATCCTTCTAATATTATAAAGCTGTAAGTTTGTGAGTATGTATGAATGGATGTGTGTTTGTTACTTAATCACGTAAAAAAACGTGTTGCACTCGGGGACTGCCGCGGTAAAGCTATTGCATAGCAAAACAAATAATTAACCTGTACATATTTTTATTTAAAAAAAAACTATTCAATAAGTCATTTGAAATTCAGTAATTTAAATATCATTATATTACTTACAGTGGTAGACTAAAAATAAAAAGTCATGAGTTAATCAAATCATGATCTCTAGCTGTCTGCATACCAAGTTTCATCGCAATCGGTTAAGAAGGTTTCGTATGAAGGTTTACATTTATACATATGTACATAATTTCACACAGAATGTGTCTGTTTTATCTTTTGTTAGAAAACGAATAATTAACCTGTACATTTTTTTTTTAGAAAAAAAACTATTCAATAAGTCATTTGAAATTCAGTAATTTAAATATCATTATATTACTTACAGGGGAACCCTAAAAATAAAAAGTCATGAGTTAATCAAATCATGATCTCTAGCTGTCTGCATACCAAGTTTCATCGCAATCGGTTAAGAAGGTTTCGTATGAAGGTTTACATTTATACATATGTACATAATTTCACACAGAATGTGTCTGTTTTATCTTTTGTTAGAAAACGAATAATTAACCTGTACATTTTTTTTTTAGAAGAAAAACTATTCAATAAGTCATTTGAAATTCAGTAATTTAAATATCATTATATTACTTACAGGGGTAGCCTAAATATAATAAGTCATGAGTTAATCAAATCATGATCTCTAGCTGTCTGCATACCAAGTTTCATCGCAATCGGTTAAGATGGTTTCGCATGAAGGTTTACATTTATACATATGTACATAATTTCACAAAGAATGTGTCTGTTTTATCTTTTGTTAGAAAACGAATAATTAACCTGTACATTTTTTTTTTAGAAAAAAAACTATTCAATAAGTCATTTGAAATTCAGTAATTTAAATATCATTATATTACTTACAGGGGAACCCTAAAAATAAAAAGTCATGAGTTAATCAAATCATGATCTCTAGCTGTCTGCATACCAAGTTTCATCGCAATCGGTTAAGAAGGTTTCGTATGAAGGTTTACATTTATACATATGTACATAATTTCACACAGAATGTGTCTGTTTTATCTTTTGTTAGAAAACGAATAATTAACCTGTACATTTTTTTTTTAGAAGAAAAACTATTCAATAAGTCATTTGAAATTCAGTAATTTAAATATCATTATATTACTTACAGGGGTAGCCTAAATATAATAAGTCATGAGTTAATCAAATCATGATCTCTAGCTGTCTGCATACCAAGTTTCATCGCAATCGGTTAAGATGGTTTCGCATGAAGGTTTACATTTATACATATGTACATAATTTCACACAGAATGTGTCTGTTTTATCTTTTGTTAGAAAACGAATAATTAACCTGTACATTTTTTTTATTAAAAAAAAACTATCCAATAAGTCATTTGAAATTCAGTTATTTAAATATCATTATACTGCGAAGCTATTAACTAAAATAATAGTAAAATATTGTTATTCAATCATTAATTCATTTTACAATCTTATCTTAAGTATATTAGTACTGACTTGCTTAAAATTAAGAAATAATAAAATTATCAGGTAATTTATTTTCAACTTGTTTTGAGGCCAGTAGGTACCTGTACCTACCTACTACCTCATATAAACAAGATGGAGATTGTTTTAAATGTCTACACGTCTAGGCAAATAATTTTGGTTCTACGTCTTTCTAAATTAGAACAATCCTTCTAATATTATAAAGCTGTAAGTTTGTGAGTATGTATGAATGGATGTGTGTTTGTTACTTAATCACGTAAAAAAACGTGTTGCACTCGGGGACTGCCGCGGTAAAGCTATTGCATAGCAAAACAAATAATTAACCTGTACATATTTTTATTTAAAAAAAAACTATTCAATAAGTCATTTGAAATTCAGTAATTTAAATATCATTATATTACTTACAGTGGTAGACTAAAAATAAAAAGTCATGAGTTAATCAAATCATGATCTCTAGCTGTCTGCATACCAAGTTTCATCGCAATCGGTTAAGAAGGTTTCGTATGAAGGTTTACATTTATACATAAGTACATAATTTCACACAGAATGTGTCTGTTTTATCTTTTGTTAGAAAACGAATAATTAACCTGTACATTTTTTTTATTAGAAAAAAACTATTCAATAAGTCATTTGAAATTCAGTAATTTAAATATCATTATATTACTTACAGGAGGACCCTAAAAATAAAAAAGTCATGAGTTAATCAAATCATGATCTCTAGCTATCTGCATACCAAGTTTCATCGCAATTGGTTAAGATGGTTTCGCATGAAGGTTTATATTTATACATATGTACATAATTTCACACAGAATGTGTCTGTTTTATCTTTTGTTAGAAAACGAATAATTAACCTGTACATTTTTTTTTTAGAAAAAAAACTATCCAATAAGTCATTTGAAATTCAGTAATTTAAATATCATTATATTGCGAAGCTATTAACTAAAATAATAGTAAAATATTGTTATTCAATCATTAATTCATTATACAATCTTATCTTAATTATATTAGTACTTACTTGCTGAAAATTAAGAAATAATAAAATTATAAGGTAATCTATTTTCAACTTGTTTTGAGGACAGTAGGTACCTGTACCTACCTACTACCTCATATAAACAAGATGGAGATTGTTTTAAAAACAAAATAAAACAATTATTTAAAAGGGGCTCCCATACAACAAACGTGTTTCAAAAACTACAAGGGAATTCTACGATGTGAGGTCGGTTCTGATTGGTCAAGTCAAATCGAGTTGGTCATGGAATTCAAAATGGCTGCCCTATCTGTCAAATATACTAGTCTGCCTTCACTGTCCAAAGAGTTTCTTATAAGTTTCAGATTTTCTTTGAATCAAAGTTGTTGTAAACCATTTTAGGGTTCCGTACCCAATTGTGATAGTGGTACGGAACCCTTCGTGCGCGAGTTTCGCACTTGGCCGGGTTTTTTTGTATTGTTGGTCATTACTTATTAATAAATTATATTCGATCACTCAATAAAAACTGATTTTATCACACTCGTAATAACACATTTGTAACTTGTATGTATATCCTCCTTGTTTGTGCTTTCCTCGCCGTGACATACAGTACCGGGGTACATGAAACTTAATCTGTGCCATCTTCCCCGTTAACCGCAATAACGGGGTACATGTCACTAAATCACGTTGACGGGGCAGAGCCAGCGGGGTGGATGGGGAGTAAGTCATTGTTTTTAGTACTTTTTATTGAGTGGCTACAGAAATTACATCTTCTTTGAAAATGTCAACTATTACGCTTTATGAGATACAGGTGACAAACGGACAGACAGACAGCGAAGCCTCAGTACGGAACCCCAAACACAGACTGCACAGCTGTGATAATTGGGTGTACCCCTGAACTTCGAAAGTTGTTAACTTCGATACGACACTTACTTCGAAAACATAAAAATCGACACGACATTGTTTCGCCTGTACGTACATACTTCTACAATAGTTCGACAAAGCATACTTCGACAACACAAACCTTCGAAGATCAATAATTCGACGGATTTTACTTCGAAATCTACTTGTTCTATAGATAACTAGCTGACCCGGCGAAATTTGTTCCGCCTTAAAGGCAATAAATAAGCATTTTTTTTTTAATCGAACGGGATAAAAAGTATCCTATGTCCTTCTCCTGGCTCTAAACTACCTCCCTGCCAATTTTCAGCTAAATCGGTTCAGTTGTTCTTGAGTTATATAAGTGGAGTAACTAACACGACTTTCGGGTGCACTTTAGAATCCTACGTCACGAATTTGTATAAAAAAAGACTTGTAGGAGATAGAGGAGAAACAGTGCTAACCATTATTGCTAGTTTTATGTTGAGCAATGAAAAAAAATTTTTTCATACATTTTTACTTGAACTTCGAAAAAAATATACGGATCACCCCGACTTGGATAGGTTAGGTTAATGTTAGAACATGATTACGCGCAGCGCTTAATTCTATCCATAAATAAAACTATGCTGCGAAGACTAAACTGCTGCCAAAGCTACAAAGGTGAGTGTCTCGTGCTGCGTTTTGTCACGCAAGGGCTGAGGGGCTGCTGCTACAGCCCTTGCGTCGCGCTGGAGCCCACACATATTCAAATTTTAGCAAAATTATAACCTCCAAATTATTATTATATTTATGGTATTTTTTAAATTACGCATCTGCTCAAGGGGGGAAGATGTTAGGGGGGTTGTACAACACTCCCCCCCCCTCCCCCCACCCCTCCCTACCCCCAAAATCGTGACGTAGGATTCTAAAGTGCAACCCGACTTTCTTTTATATATATAGATAAGATTATTTCGACAGAACATACCTTTGACATAATTATTTTGATAAATTCTATTTTCTTTCATAAATATACAGGGTGGTCCAACTAGTGACGTCAATAAACTTTTTTTAGATTCCTCACACCTGGGGGTATCCGAAAATTTTCGACCAAAGAATTTTTAAATAAAATTTTTGATATGTTCCTCTAATGATAGACCAATAAAAATGATAGGGTAGATAGCTAATGAAGTAAGGAAGTTTTTGAAGATGGTTTGGAAAAAAAATAATAGGCGAGTTTTTCTTTTAATTGCTCTTTAAAGTGTTTATAGCGTTTTGTATACGCTCACTCTATGAAATACTGTTTTTATTTGTAACAGTTTGGTTGATGTTACGCGTTTTTTTTGTAACAGGAAACATGGCCCAATTATTCAGCTCCACATTTGAAAAGAAATCAGCCAATTATCTCAATTATTGCAGTCAGTATGAGCAAATAGGTGTCAGTGGTCGCATTTTAGTGGAAAATGAGAAAAAAGGCCATAACTCCTAAACTACAAAAAATCGCAGAACATAATAATATGTACATGGGGTATTTTCGGATACCCCCAGGTGTGAGGAATCTAAAAAAAGTTTATTGACGTCACTAGTTGGACCACCCTGTATAAATAAAGTAGGTAAATAAAAAAGTTTTGGTTGATAGGCGACTTATTTTGTTTAGAGTAGGTACATGTAACGGTTGCGTTTTCAGCTTGCTCGTGGGTACCCGGTTTTTTTTATTTATTTTTATTTGATTATTGCAGAATTACTTTTGACTTTTACTATTGATTAAGAATCTCTGCGAAAAAATACTACTAAGAAATGTTCACTGTAACTGATAACAGATAAATTATAGAGACTGTAACATGTTTTAGCTTATTGAGTTAACCTACTGCGAGCCATTCTTGTCCTGTAAAAAGTTGTAAGATCCATGTAATTGCAAGTCGGTTATTTTAATTAGTCCCTACTTAAGGGACCTTCTGTCTAACGTTATAATTGAGTAATTAGCTAATCTAACGACATCTTATGGTGACCATAATATCATTATTTAAAAAAACTTTTGTTTTAAGTAAATATATTAACTTGGCAATCGCACCAAAGAGTCTAATTTAATATAATAATATGTATTACTTGTGAGATAAAATTGTGCATTCATTTCATGCCATTTCATTAACACAGAGTTTCTTAATCGATAGTAAAAGTCAAAATAAAACCGGCTACTTACACTTTTCTAAAGTGAAACCGCAACCGTTGCATGTACTGTGACCAAAATAAGTCACCTATCAACCATAACTTTAATATTTACATATTTATGAAAGAAAATAGAATTTATCACAATAATTAATATAATAATAATAATAATAAGTCGGGGAGTAGCGACCCCGCGGCTTCCCGAGTGCTCCAGGGGGAAACCACCGTTCCTCACCTTCGGCTTGCCTTAGTTGGCTGGTCGGAGTGAACACTGACGAGGAAGCGGTCCCCCGCCTCTGGCTTGCCTTCACCGGCCGGTCGGAGTGGAGTCGCGAGAGCAGAGCTCCCACTCTGCTCGTAGGATGGATGCCAATCGTAAGTGGTGAGTGGGCCAGGTAGGCTGGACCCTCAGGGAGCCCGTGACCTGAGTATAAAATCCAGGGAGGCCTCTCCATCCTTCAGCCACTCACGCCCCTGTTGCCCCCTGGCTGTAATTTGCTCGGCTTCATTTAGGGTGGCCCAGTTTGTGAGTTGGCAAGTCTCCGTCTGCCATTTTTACGTGTACTTTTACATTGTTACGGCAGGCGCCATAGTCCCCATAGTTCCCCCCAGTATCCAATCCACTACCAACCCATTATCATAGCCCAAGTAGTTTTCATCTGTAGTTTACACAATAGTATTATCCAAACCGGGGGTTGTCCTTGGCTGCATTTTATAGTGTAGACAGGGATAACCACCGGTTTGGTGTCCATTTCATACTTTGCGATTAAAATTGTGACTGAAACGGGCCTCTACGTGTTGGCTTCGGCCCCACGCACGCCTTCCAAAGGTCCGGGGCTCCATAGCCCCGTGAAACGGAGACGTTACAAACAATAATAATAATAAATAATAATAATAATTATCTATCGAAAAAGTAGATTTCGATTGTCAAACTAAAACTTGTCGAAGTAGGTATGTACAGGCGAAACAATGTCGTGACGATTTTTATGTTTTCGAAGTAAGTCGTATCGAAGTTAACGACTTTCGAAGTTCAGGGGTACACCCGTGATAATTTTCCTTTAAACTTAATTATACTATGTAACCTACTACTTCACACATATCCGACGTATAGTGGTGGGGGTACAGCGTTGTTCGCTCACTCTTGTTCCAGCTGTCGGCAAGTCAACAGTGTCGTGCGAGTGGCGTCTTTACTCATTTTTGTCGCCCTCACAGTTCGGTCAGAGTCTACGTTCCTGATGATGGCTTTTTAAAGCCGAAACGCGTCGAAGCATGGTTAATGATTGGTGTCACTAACACTAAAGCATATTTCTGCCGCATGCAAAGAGCGGTGGGAGGGTGGTGCTCTTTGCAAGCTGCACACTGCACGCGGGACTAAAAACTAAATATTATTATTTTACAGAGTACCTACTTACTACTACTGTCTACTACCGTGAATAGGTAGGTACATTCCGCGAGGCCTAAGCTGAGCTTTGCATTTGTGTGAGTGATCAATAAAAAATCACCGCGCGAGGGGCCGGGCCGCGCCTAAAGCCGATTGCCAAAATCAGTTTAAACCGGTTTATACCAAGCAAAAGATGCGCCGCGCGTCAAGCCGGTTATCACACCTTCACTATCTATGTATACTCACACAAATGCAAAGCTCAGCTTACGCCTCGCGGACTGTACATGTGAAACCATTTGGCGGTTAGAGCGAGTGGGGGTAGGTACCTACATATTGGCCCATGGTGGTGGACTCGGGGGGGTCTGCCACCTGTCCAAGGGCCCGAGATGGCGGAGGCGTGTCCCACGCCGCCTCTCGAGAGGGTTTTTCCTTTTAAAGGTTTTAGTAGAGGGGGTCATTAAGACCTATCACCCCAGGGGATTGTAGTACCTAGTATGTGCAAACAGTGCCTACCTTCCCCTGGAATAAGGTGAAGAGAAGGACACCGAGGAGTTTTAGTGGGTAAACCTGTGGCCGCCCACCATCCTAGGCCAACAGGGAGCCCCACACATCCCCGCCGCTCCCCCCGAAGCGGTGGGATAGTGCATAAGGACGCATTTCTCCTCATTAAAAAAAAAAAGGTATTATGACTCGAAAAACTAGCTGTTTAAAGCTAAATATTTCTAAAATGAAAAATAGTTTCAAAATTTTTAATTAGATTAGATTTCAAAAGACCTATCCAACGATACCTTACATTACACCATGGGGTAAACGGGAAAAAGAATCATCCCCCACGCCACAATGTAAGGGACCTCCCCTTTTTTTAGCCTATTTGTTTTTATTATACTTAGCACATTGTCGGCGTGATCAAACAAAACATCTTACTGTTATGTTTGCAGATGATGCGACAGTGTATATCTCAAAAGACAATTTGACCCATGCTGAATTTGAAATAGAAATAAACAGAACCTTAGAATTAATTATAAATTGGTTAGGAAATATTAATTTAAAAGTTAATGTAAATAAAACTATGTTTATGCAACTTAAAAGCTACAGAGCTAAACCTAAAATTGTAAATGTTATGCACAGTAATTAAAAAATTGTTGAAGTTTCGGAAACTAAATTTCTTGGTATAATTGTCGATTGTCACCTTAGCTGGAAAACTCAAATTAAGAAAGTAAATAACATTTTATCTAAATATTGCTTTAGTTTAACAATAATAGTTAATATAACTTCAATAAATGTTGCTAAAACGGCATATTATGGTTATGTCTATCCTCATTTGAGTTATGGTATTATCTTTTGGGGAAATTCTGTTAATTTCGAATCCACCTTTATACTACAAAAAAGATGTATAAGAAAAATCTATAACCTTAAAGACACAGACACCCTACGTAAGATTTTCAAAGATGAAAAGTTTCTAACCCTAATAAGTATATAGGTATATATTGGAAATCTGCTTATTTGTTAAAAACAACAAAGGTTATTTTTTTAGCAAAATCTCAATTAGGTCTGAGAGTCAAAGAGACAAACATAAATATAATATAAGCATACCTCAAGTAAACAATCACACATTTTATAAAAGTTCATATTACACCGCAATAAAAATTTATAATCATTTACCCCTACACATTAAGTTACTAAACGGTGTTAAATTCCAAAACAAATTGAAATCTTGGCTCATATCTAAGGTATTTTATAATCTTACAGAATTTTTCGATAACGACGAAAGGTAATATAAATATTGTTGTTCTACTTTTAAAATTATATTTTAAGGCCCCACTGTCACCTTACCCTATTGCATGCTCGAAATGAGTAAACTGTTGAAACTATTTATATTTTAAGACCTCCAATGTACACAGTTATAGCAATAAAAATATTCTTTTTCTTATTCTTATCAATATTAGTACCTACCTACCTACTTACACCATCATCTTCTAGTCTAGTCTAGTCTTCTAGTATATAAAATTTCCATGTCACAATGTTAGTTACCATACTCCTCCGAAACGGCGCGACCGATTTTTACCAAATTTTATATGCGTATTCAGTAGGTCTGAGAATCGGCCACTAAGTATCTATAATTTATAAGGCAAAACAACGTTTGCCGGGTCAGCTAGGCAAAATGTAAATTTAAAATTTTAATAATAATGCATGGTAGGTACTTACAGGCTGCAAATAAGAAAGAAAATCTTTAAGGATCCACTGAGACTTATGTATTGTTTTGCAAACCACTGACCTCCGTAAGATAGGTACAATGTGCTCCGAGGAGGGGTGTTAAGAGGGTGGGTACTGTTACCATTTCCATACAATCATAATACCAAAATAGAATTATTAAAAATTTAGTTTTCTACCTTAATATCGGTATTATCGGATTAAGATTTTATTTTTCTATTTACGCTGTAAAAATAAACGAAATATACCTATCTCCGTTTTATTTCACTTCGAATGAATATTTTGAAAAACCTTGTGGTTGCCCCTGTAAAAGTAATACCGATATTAAGGTAGAAAACTAAATTTTTCATAATTCTATTTTGGTGTTATGTTTGTATGGAAATTGTAACAGTACCCACCTTCTTAACGCTTGTTGGTTAAAGGTACCTACCTAAACTTTTGTAGGTAGGTACTTAATAAAAGTAAATAGGAACATACCCTAATTAAACAAGTAAAGATAAAGGCTGACATATTGGGCCAGGAAAGCTACCGCGGTTCTTCCGTTGACAGCAACTCGATCCCGACGCAGTAGTTTGACATCTCTGACAGCGGAGTTTTCAATTTTTAAACCGCGCATCCATGGCCGTCAGCCGTCGAATTGAAGATTTTCTTTCAAAATCTTCAATTCAATTCAATTCTGTCTGTGTTGCATTCATTCAATTTGGCTTCGGCATCGATATGAGTAATCGACGCGCCGATTTGAAATTTTCGCGGTTCGAAATTCGGCTGTCAAATGTCAAATGAATCCGATCCCGATTCCGACGGAAGAACCGCGGTAGCTTTCCAGATGAATAACCAATGCGACAGGCTTTTGGGGCAAAATGTCCGCTAAATATGAATCTGTGTCAGGCTTTCTTATTTTTGGGCCTGGCAACCCTAGTTTCAAACGCAAACATCATGGTTGCGTAAAAGCATCATTGGCGTCCACGTTTGTAGTTTACATTTTATTACTATTTTATCTACCTACCTATAATTATGTAGGTATATCGAGGACCATAAAAATATGTAAAACCTACTTTTGGAGCTGCAGCTACAAAACACACTAGAACGACTGCGGACAGCCAAACATACATGGCTGTCTCCATTTTTATTCTGAAAACAAAAAAATATAAAAATAATCATCGAAATCGGACTTCATATGCAGTAGTATAAAGTTCGGCGTCAACATATCTACATATACAGGGTGTCCGGAGACCAGTGGATGTCCCTGCACGGGCGGCTGGCGGGGAAGGGTTGGCTGCCCAGAATACTTTTTTTTTTTTCTATCTCAAACGGTTCGAGCTGTACGTCACTTTTTAGTAAAAATTGAAAAATGTCTACTTTTTTGCACATTTCGGGGCATCACGTCCACAGATTAAGCGATAGCATTGTTTTTTTTTCGCCATGTGTTCACTAATATTGATGTTTGTAAATCACCTTAATTTTTTTTAAATACTATAGTTAGTAACTTACAGGATGTCCCCAAAGATAGATTTAGTTTTATAAACTTTACTTTCTGCTAAGTTTGAACATCTGTGGTGTAAAAAAAATGTATGAAACCTGTCTGGCCGACTATTGAAAAAAATTGCTTATTTCATAAGGATTCTATAACAATATTATACTAATGACTTTTTGTCATAAGTTACTAAGCTAGTGCTATGAATGTATCGAAGGTACTATCTTTCATGAAAAAATTGAAACAAGTATTGTACAAAAAAGGACACTTATTAAGATTAAATATGTCATAATGTTACAGCAAATGCTCAAATTGTCCTCCTCTTGCCCTTATACAGGCCCTCAACCTTTTTATAAACGATCTCTTAAGGACACGATTATAATTTTTTTCTCCTATTTGTTGTGCCGCTTCGTGGACACGTACACGCAGGTCTTCAATTGTGGTTATGTTTTTTTTGTATACTTGTTCTTTTAAACACCCCCAGTAAAAAAATCAAGTGGATTCAGATCAAGCGAACGTAGAGGCCACAATATTGGACCTAATCGGCCAATCCATCTTCTTGGATAACTTTCATTTAAATAGTTTCTTTCTCACGGCATAATGTGCAGGACAGCCGTCATTTTAAGCCACATTCTTCGCCGGATCGCCAATGGCACCTCTTCGAGTAGTCTCGGGAGTTCGTTTTGGAGAAAGTGTAAATAGTTGGCCACGTTTAGGTTGCCTTGCAATTCGAAAAGGCCAATAATTTGGCCATTTAATATATCGGTCCAATAGTTAATTTTAAATTGGTACTGTGATCGGTCTTCCCTGGCTAATCTTGGGTTGGTTAGCTGCCAGCTGTGCAAATTGTGCAAGTTGAGGTAGCCATCTCTTTTGCACGTTGACTTATCGCATATTATGCCGTGCGAGTGAGAAACTATTTAAATGAAAGTTATCCAAGAAGATGGATTGGCCGATTAGGTCCAATATTGTGGCCTCTACGTTCGCCTGATCTGAATCCACTTATTTTTTTTACTGGGGGTGTTTAAAAGAACAAGTATACAAAAAAAACATAACCACAATTGAAGACCTGCGTGTACGTGTCCACGAGCGGCACAACAAATAGGAGAAAAAAATTATAATCGTGTCCTTAAGAGATCGTTTATAAAAAGGTTAAGGGCCTGTATAAGGGCAAGAGGAGGACAATTTGAGGGGTACCGTCCTTAACGCATAACTTTTTTTGTCCTAAACACAAAAGGCCGAAAATATAAGGCCTAATTACAAAACGCATAATATTCATAAGGCATAAACTAAAAAAGCATAAACTCTTTTGGCATAATTTCAATTGGCATAACATACAGAAGGCATAAACAAATAATTCCTAATACTCACAAAGCATAACATACGAAACGCATAACATTAGAACGCATAATATTCTAAAAGCCTAACATCAAATACCATAACCTACAAAACGCATAACATTACAACGCATAATATTCTAACAGCCTAACATCAAATACCATAACCTACAAAACGCATAACATACGAAAAGTTAGTATAACATACTAAAATTTCAAAACACATTTAAATGTTCATAAAACCCATAAAGGAAAACTCCTAGCACAACAACTAATACAATTATCAAACTAAAGCTTTGCTTGAATTAAAGACTCAGGCGCATTCAAAAACATTATAAACTAAATGAGGGTAACTTTTTCACAATTCACAAATAATTACAGAAATACCAGTTTGTGCTTTAGATCGATTATCAAAACATCTAACCTAACCTAAACCTATCCTACTGGGTTAGTTATTATTCAGATAGGTTCATAACTCCTGGTGGGTCTTCTACTTTTCGATTAAACATTTTTCGCATAATCTTCTTTTGGCATAAAGTTTTTACCATAAATATATTATTAAAACATACATTATTACAATATACTTTTCTGGTATGGAAAATGATAAGACCGAAAGGAAATCGCTCGCTTCGCTCGCGTATGCTTAATCACAATATCTAACCTAACCTAACCTACACCTATTATTTTCCTCTTAGGTATACCAACGCTTAGGTATAGGTAAGAAAATTGTATCATGATAAGGCCATGAACTTCAATTAAATGTAGTTTTACCATTAGTCCATTATGTTAAAAAATATAATGTCATTTTAAATTATGTCAATTGACTATTATGCCTAATGTAATTATGCCAAAAGATCATTATGCTAAACTATATTATGCCATATTAAATTATGTCAATTGACTATTATGCCTAATGTAATTATGCCTAAAGATCATTATGCTAAACAATATTATGCCATATTGAATTATGCCAATTGACTATTATGCTTAATGTAATTATGCCATATAACCATTATGCTAAAAAATATTATGCCATTTTAAATTATGACAACTGAATATTATGCCTTATGAAATTATGCCAATTGAGTTATGCCTTATGAAATTATGACAAAAAAGTTTATGCGAAGTGTGGTGTTCCCCAATTTGAGCATTTGCTGTAACATTATGACATATTAAATCTTAATAAGTGTCCTTTTTTGTACAATACTTGTTTCAACTTTTTCATGTAAGATAGTACCTTCGATGCATTCATAGCACTAGCTTAGTAACTTATGACAAAAAGTTATTAGTATAATACTGTTTTAGAATTCTTATGAAATAGGCAATTTTTTTCAATAGTCAGCCAGACAGGTTTCATACATTTTTTTTACACCACAGATGCTCTAACCTAGCAGAAAGTAAAGTTTATAAAACTAAATCTATCTTTGGGGACATCCTGTAAGTTACTAACTATAGTATTAAAAAAAAAATTAAGGTGATTTTCAAACATCAATATTAGTGAACACATGGCGAAATAAAAAACAATGCCATCGCTTTATCCGTGGACGTGATGCCCCGAAATGTGCAAAAAAGTAGACATTTTTCAATTTTTACTAAAAAATGACGTACAGATCGAACCGTTTGAGATAGAAAAAAAAAAACGTATTCTGGGCGGCCAACCCTTCCCCGCCAGCCGCCCGTTCAGGGATATCCACTGGTCTCCGGACACCCTGTAGGTATATAAAAGAAAGTCGTATTAGTTACTCCACTTATAACTCAAGAACGGCTGAACCGATTTAGCTGAAAATTGGCAGGGAGGTAGTTTAGAGCCAGGAGAAGGACATAGGATACTTTTTATCCCGTTCGATTAAAAAAAAAATGCTTATTTATTGCCTTTAAGGCGGAACAAAGTTCGCCGGGTCAGCTAGTTCCCAATAAAAAGTAATTTACGCTGTTAAAATGAAAAAAAAAAAATGTTTCTCCGTTTTATTTCATTTCGGATGAATATTTTGGAAAACCTTGTGGTGGGGACTGGGGAGTGGGGACCCTTTAAAAGTAAAATCTTAATCCGAATAATATCGATATTAAGGTAGAAAATTAAATTTTTCATAATTTTTTTTGGTATTAAGTTTGTATGAAAATAGTAACAGTCGAAAGGATACGACCATAACCGGGCACCGTTAATCAAATAGTTAACAAAAAAATATCTTCGTTAAACGATAAAGCGTTAGGTACATTTTGGGTGAATTAACGCAAGTTAACGTTATTCGTCAATCCGTTAATAAGTACATGTGTAAATAGTTATGAAATTATTTCGTTAATTAACGATTAACGGATTAACGAGTTAATGCCCAGCTATGGATGCGACGTACCTACTCTTGTTTTCAATACAAACGTAGAGTCGACTATTTCCTCCCTGGATGAAGAAAAATAATATGAGAGCAAATAATATTTGCTCTGGGTGTCTCTCTGGGTCCTCTCTGTATAACACTAGCTGCGTTCCGCGGTTTCACCCGCGTAACTCCCGATCCCGTGGTTGTAGGTTTCTAATGGTGAAAGAATTTTTGAAATCGGTCCAGTAGCTTTTGAGTTTATTCATACAAACATACAGACACACACACACACACACAAATACAAATTTTTCCTTTTCCCTTTGTAATATTAGTGTAGATGTAGGTACTAGGTACCTATGTAATTTACAAAACAAAAATAATTTCAAGTTAAATCCGTTGTCTAGTCACCGTAACACAAGCTTAGGTAGCTGACCACGGGGCTAAAAATGACGATGTGTGTTGTTCACAGAATTTATTTAGACTTATTATTATTTATTAACCTAATGGCTGCACAGGTCTACGTACCTAAATAACAATTTTAATCTATACTAATATTATAAAGCGGAAGAGTTTGTTTGTTTGAACGCGCTAATCTCAGGAACCACTGGTCCGATTTCAAAAAAAATCTTACGGTGTTGGATAGTCCATTTATTGAGGAAGGAAGGCTATAGGCTATTTTGATCCCGATATTCCTACGGGATCGGGACTTATGCGGGTAAAACCGCGGGGAGCTGCTATAGTTTATATTCTGAATTGCTTACCCAATACAGCTGCAAGTTACAGACTGTATTTTATACTGCGCCGTAAAAATAAAACAATAAGTAGGTAGGTATGTAATAAAATTATGATTTATTATAATAGAAAATTATTTTTTATTATAATAGAAAATTATTTTTGCCTCCGGGGTGTATTGGCCCAGGTGTTAAAATGCCCAAGGGGTCTAGATGTCCAGATGCCATAAACACCACAAGTCAATTTGGCCCGAGTGTTAAAATGTCCAGCATGTCATAATGTCCAGAAGCCACAACGTCCACTGGTCAATTTGGCCCAGAAGTTGAATTGTCCGGGAAGTTAAATTGTCCAGATGTAATGAAGACCACTGGTCAATTTAGCCCGAGTGCTTAACTGTCCAGGATGTCGTTAGGTCCAAAAGCCATTAAGACCACTGGATAAATTGGCCCTAGAGTTAAAATGTCCAACGTCCAGCTGCCATTACGTCGGACGTCTAAAGGTTTGAGCGTTGTTTGATTAACGTCGATAATGAATTACGTGTCCATTATGATCTATCACGAGGTTTTTTTCTTAAATTATGGCCACTGCCCCATTTATGAATCAATAGTTTCCTAGATATTGACGTTATAAGTTTGACAGCTGTCATCCAATATTAAGATCTCATAGAGCTCACTTATGCTAAGAAAGTAGTGGTCTTGTGTCAATGGTTGTCATCGGTGTAAGTTTGACAGGCTGTCATACCTATTTTGTTCCTCTTTTGTTTTTACTCCGATCGCTTTTTGTGTCTACTCCGATGTTTTTTTTTGTTTCTAAACAGATCGGCTTTTGTTTATACCCCGATCGTCTTTTCTTTTTTTCGTCCATTGCCTCTATTAACTTTTTAACTTCATTATCTTCTAAGTCAATTTGCAATTAAAGTTTGTAAGTACTTTTAAAACGTTTTATGTTATGCAACTTGGACATTCTGCTCGTAACGCTTGGAAATCGGACGATTCGGCAAAATGGACGTTTTGGCAACTGGACGTAACAATCGCTAAACATTATGACAATTAGGCGATCCGGCAATTGGAAAATTTGTCAACTGGAGGTTATGTTCATTGGACATTTTGGTAACTGGCTATTGTGTCCCTGGACGATTTGACATTCGGACGAACTAACATTTGGACATATTGACATTTGGGCCAATACACCCCGGAGGCAGTTTTCCATGAGTATTTTCATTTTGATGAGACGCCCAACAATTTCCTATACGAAACTCTCGATTGTGGTAGATGGGCAATTTTCAAAAAAGATGGCCGTTACGGAACCGGAATGCTATATTTTTCAGAAATTGTATGGTGTTTTCACCAATTTTTTTTCACTAAAGCTTATGATTCTGATAAACTTCAGTTATTTTTGATACTTGGTGCAAAAGTTTAAACAATGTCCATGTTAAAATCAATAATATTTTCTTTTATATTACTGCACTAATTGGAACACGTTTTTGACGACACACTGCTCTGAACAGTAAATAAAGCTACCAGTCGAAAAGGCCCGAAGAAGAAACGGGGAAACGTATCGTATGTTAAAACTATCTAAAAATAGATGCCTTATCAAAAAAACTAAATTTAAAAAGGCAAAAATAATAAGCCGAAAACAAATTTCATGTCTCTGAGTAGGTATGTGGTACCTTACGTTCCCGCGTCGGGGGACGCGGTATTATAAGCACGGGTCGGTAACCATCAACTTCTGTGACACATTCCCGCGTCCCCCGACGCGGGAACGTAAGGTACCACATACCTACACAGAGACATGAAATTTGTTTTCGGCTTATTATTTTTGCCTTTTTAAAGTTTAGTTTTGTTTTAACTTTGAAGATTTTTTAAGTCGGGGGTTTTTTAAATTTTTAATTTAATTTTTTTATTTCACCCTTTTTGTAAAAGCGATTTTGATGAAACATGCTTATTGTTGTCACAAAAGTCACGTCCTTTTATTTGATACCCCACTCGGGTAGGTATATTTGAAAACATTCGGTTTTTATTTCCGAGCTTCAACCAACATATATTATGAACGGCTGAACCGATTTTGATGAAACTTGCATATTGTTGTCACAACGGTCATGCTCTTTTATTTGATACCCCACTCGGGCATATTTGACAACATTCGGTTTTTATTTCCGAGCTTCAACCAACATATATTATGAACGGCTGAACCGATTTTGATCAAACATAGCTAAGAACACTCGCGCAAAAGACACCTATTAAACAAAAAAAACTACATTCAAATCGGTTCATTCGTTCGTGAGCTACGATGGACGGACGGACGGACAGAAGGACAGACAGACAGACAGACAGACAGACAGACAGACAGACAGACAGATTTTTAGTATTAAGATATTATATTTAATTATATTTCATACATCTACAACGACTTAAAGTTGGATAAGAAAACAAAAGTTAACTAACTATAGATTCTTCTTCTGTTTTCGCGATGTTGTATTAAAATTAAAGACATTTTTCGGATAGACCTGGAGAAGAAGAGACCTGGAAAGGTCTCGAAACGTTGAGCGTTGTAACAATGCTAAAAGTAATAAAAACCACGCGATTCAAACCGAAAAATGTCTTTAATTTTAACTAACTATTATCAAGTGGGGTATCGTTGAATAGGTTTTCGAAAATCATGGTTAGGTTTCTTTAACCGTTTTTCATTTAATGTACCTAACCATTTCGGATCTACAACGGTTTAAAGTTAGTTAGAAGTTGTCCATACCTTAGATTACCTACCGCTACCTTACTGTATAATCCTCAACTTAAAACCCCATCAATGAAATGATGCCATTGCGATTAAAATACAATAAAATTGATATAATAACGTCTTGCACCTAATGCTGACTAAAAAGCGCAAAATAAAAAAATTAAATAAAAATTTAAAAAACCCGCCTGCTTAAAAAACTTTAAATAAAAACATATACATAATAAAAAAACCGAAAATAAACTCTTTTTCCATACAAACGTACTAAGTCGAATGTTTCCTCCCTGAAAAATGACACTAGAGCAATTTTTTTTGTACCTACTATGAAACCTATAACTGCCATGAACATTGATCATGCCCCTACTTTTTTTTTCTTTTTCTAATTAGAATAGAGATAAAATTCATAAAAACTAGAAAATTAAAAATATCAAAACGCAGGGGGCATGGTCATGGCTGATATAGGACTTATGATGACATAAACATATTTTTTCTAATATCTTTATCCAGGGAGGAAACAGTCGACTACGTTTGTAAAGTTTTTATGGAGAAAAGAGTAGGTAGACTGCCCTCTGAACTCGGTATTCTAGAAGCCAATGACGTCACAAAAATCAAAATGCCTGCAGGTGGCTACACGGCACGTCACGTGATTTCTTAGCGCGTCTACAATACAAAATAACTCGCGAACCGTGTAGAAGCTAGCCGGCGGCGTCTACGTTTTTTTTTTTGCGGAATAAGGCCGCTGGTAGTATGCGTTCAAACCGAGCCTTAGTCGGTAAACAAAACAGGGAGAAAGCATAACCACTAATTCATCGTGTCACGTGGGTTACCGTGTGGTGCAGTGGTACCGCACTCGCCCGGCAAGCGAGGGGCACAGGTTCGAATCCTGTCATGGGAGAATTTTTGGTGACGCTTTTCTCCTTGTAAAATATTTCTAGTAATGTATTAAAGCTTTAGTAACAATCCTTGGGTAACAAAATAAAACAAATATTTAAGAAGGTCTGTATGTACAATAAAAGTTATTTTTTAATTTTAAACACAATGACATTGCGATTTAATTTTACCACTGGCGCCATCTTGTGGCGCCAGTGGTAAAAATAAATGCTAACGTTGCGTAACTTTCCCAAATTCTGTACCTGGCCGGACTGCAACTATGTGGATGTTAAGGTTGCAGGTTGGAGACCTGTCGCGTGCAGAATTACGAAGAGCATTTTTTGAAAAATATATTTATTTCGCTTCGTCCGCCTTTTCCTGGTATGTTATAACTCCTTTTTCTATTAAATCAGGTATTTCTACGGCTAGCCACGGCCCCAGCTGTAAACGAATACATATATTACTAGCTTCGTCCCTCGTAAGTCCCGATCCCATGGGAATATCGGGATCAAAAGTAGCCTATGTTACTCAGGGTGAATGTAGCTTTCTAATGGTTAAAGAATTTTTGAAATCGGTCCAGTAGTTTTTCAGTTTATTCATAACAAACATACAGACACACACACCCACAAAAATACAAATCTTTCCTATTTATAATATTAGTATAGATAAAGGGTATTTTTTAGTATAGATAAAGGGATTATTTCTTACCCCCAAAGCCATCGCATGCGCAATCCCGAACCGAGGCACATTTCTCGCCCAAAGCGGTTTGAAATGATCAGTCAAACATATTTTCCCTCCTCGGTACATTTTAGCGGTCTTCCCATCGAGCGTTGGGAGAGCTATCTCTGGTGCAGTCGTTGGGTATGTTATAGGTATCTGTTGAATACAAAATACAAAAAAATCATTAGACCTGTCCTTTTGTATGGTAGTGAGGCGTGGCCATTGCTTGAGCGACATAAGCAGGAGCTGCATGTCACGGAGATGAAGATGCTGCACTGGATGTGTGGAGAGACGCGAAAAGACCGCGTCAGAAACTCCCACATCAGGGGCAGCCTTCATGTCCGAGACATTGCAGACAAACTGCAAGAATGCCGCTTACGGTGGTACGGCCACGTTCTACGGAAACCGGCTAGTTACGTGGGAAACAAATGTCTTGCTATGGCGCCTCCGCCCGGCCGCGGCAGATTGGGAAGACCCAAGAAGTGCTGGCTTGACGTTGTAAGATCGGATATGCGTGCAAATGGCCTCACTACGCGGGATGCCGAAGATCGTGCGAAGTGGAGACGTAAAAGTAGGAAAGCGGACCCCGGGCTCTCGAGAGAGATGCAACCGGGAACAACGCTCGGATGATGATGACAAAATACAAAAAAAAATACAAATATGGCCCAAACTAAGCACTAGGTGCGTACTATAGGTACTAGACAACAGATATACTACATTATTATACTTTTTTTTTTAATACATAGATATGATACATAGAAAAACCCAGACAAGACACAAATATTTCTTTTTAAGCATAAATACTTGTATCCAGCAGGAATCGAACCTGCAACCTTCTGCATTGCAGTCGGACCTTCCCCCGACGCGCCACAAGGGTCATCCAGTAAATCAGTCCAGCCAGTCGTGGGTTCAAATCCTGCTCGGTACGAACATTTTAGGAAGCATTTTTTCAAGATACTTACGTCAAATTCAAGATCAAACTCGTATTTGAGTAGGTTGTGTATGTACCAACATTTGCCGAACCACTTCGTGCCTGTCTTGTCAGATTCTAGCCGGAACCAGTCGTTGTCAGCAACTTTGTTGTTCTGTACGTACTGTGGAATTTATAAAAAAAGTTATATACCTACTTTAGTACAACACAAACAAAATCAATCCTGAAGAAGGGACCTGTAAAGTTTAATTAGCACCCAATTTCAAATGATTGTGGAAAATATTTATGGAATTATTATTATTGGCGTCGTAATACGACCAAATTGCAGAGTCAAATACAGGTAACCGCTGCATATTGAATACGAATACCGTATTGAATATAGAAAGAGCCAAAACTTGAGAAAGTTTATCAAAACTCTTTTTGAATCGAATTTAGGCCAATAAGTGTGTGGACTAGATTAATAAAGGGTTCTAAAGGTAATGAAACGAGTAGATAATGTCCTAATTACCTTGATTAGTGCTTGATATTCTTCTTTCAATCTGTTGACCCATAGTTCCTTTTCTCTCGGTCCTGCCTTTGTTTGGAGCAACGGAATGTTGCTCAGAGTCTTTCTTGTGCTTTCGTCAACCATTTTATCGAATTTCAGAACATTTATTTCATAATTTCTGTTAAAATTGGGTATTTATTTCTTTGTTGATTTTGTAAATTGTAAAAAAAATGTGTTTGAGTTGAGAAGTTTGACAAGTTTGATGTCATCGAATACGTGTCGTTGTTTTTTTTTTTTCTTCAAATGGCTTTACACGTTGTAAATATCTATCATTTTAGAATTTGGGGTTTTCTCAATATAAAAATGAAGGTATTGGTGAAACATTGTTATGCGCGAAGTGCATATCTATGAACTATTATTATTAATTTATTATACTGTGTTGTATCATATAAGGCAGAGCAGAAGCATTCGTGGCTTAAAATAAATAAAATGACGGGAGAAATTATGAATCGCGCGAAGCCATTTTATGCAAAGATTTGTCACTATCAAACTGCTGTCAGTCAAATAAAATATGACAGCCTCCCAATGCAGCAGGGTTGGGTTTTGTGGGTTTTGTGATTTATTTTGATTTGAATATCAGAATCACCAGAATATTGATTAGTAAAATCACTGTGAAACTGAGGGCTTTCAACTCTGCAAGACTTCCTAGTGAGTATTCAATGATTCCTTGAAATATCATCGAACTGACAAATAATCTCCCCTTGATTTATTTTCTATTAAAAATGTTCAATCTATCCATATTTACTTCACAAAAAATACCGTCTCTTATGAGAAAGAACATGCAACGCTTCAGAAACAACCAGAAATACGCCAAAGACAAAAGTTGATATATTTGGCCATAAAGTTAATCTTACGTTTCAGATAACCATGGGGTCTGATCAGTCTTCAATTCCTGTAAATCAGCCCCAGAGGCCTCCACCCATCAATAGAGCACATACAATAGCTGCTAGTAGCTTACCAGGTGAGTAGGTACCAGGTTTCCATAATATGGTGACAGAAATTAAGCTAATTTTCTGATTATTTTATATATTTTTATTCAGCTACCTACCTAACTTTAAAATTAATAATTGTTTCTAGTTTTGGGTGTTTCTATATTAAATGTATGTAGTTACAAAATGAGCATAATAATTATTACCCATAGAACCAGCCTAGTTGCTTAGTTTGGTTGTAGATGGCGTTGTGTGCAATGTCGTGCAATATTAGAATGAAGTTCTTTATTTTATTTTAATATCAGGTCCATCAAGCAGCGGAGAACCAACTCCGAGTGGAAACAATTCTCCCGGAGCCAGCGTGTGTTCAGATTCAGAACTACCCTACATATCTTACACTGTCGATCGTCCTATTGGAGGTAACTAAACTAGCTGTATCCTGCAGTTTCACCTGCTTTGTATCATAATATTGATTTTTATTTCATTTAATTTGTTCATAGATTCACCGAAAACCTCAGCAAAGGGTCACCAAGCGAAAAAATCCTTGTTACAAAGGAAACAAGCTAGCTTACAGAACAAGAAGAATAGAAAAATCCGCGACATAGTAGTAGTCAAGCAACCTAGTGATAATCAGTTGGATGAGAATGTGAGGAGGCTAAAAGAGATACCAACGTTTTTGCCTATCATGAGGGGGACACTCGGCTTACCTGGAGCGAGAGATCCGGAAGTCTTGGAAGGTAACTTTAATGTCATTTCATATTATTTTTGTATTAGTATATGTTTGTTGGGCTGTTTTCCGCAAATCGACGTTTGTTTGGGCGTTTGCGTTTGATTTTTCGTCCGGGTGGGAGTTGTACTCACTCGAAACTCACGCACTCCAGCGAAATTAAATTAAATTTTTAATTTTCACTTAGAACGACAAATCAAATCTCAGTCAATCCTGAAGAAGGGACCTGTAAAGTGTAAAGGTCTCGAAACGTTAAGCGTTGAAACAATTCTAAAAGTAATAAACATTATGCGATTAAAACCGAAAAATGTCTTTAATTTGTAAGGTTTGGACTTCAAACCGTGGGTCCGGTTGACAATGAGACTGCAGGCGCATCTCGCCGCCTGCGCACATCCCTTAGCTGCAGAGGAAATCAGTCTCGCGACCAAAGTCAAGGTAAGTTTAGAGGCACAGTAAGATAGGTAGGACCTGCCAAGTCGAGCAACAAAGCGGCATGGCCATATAGTGACCGGCACGAAAGTTGAAAAGTTTTGTTGTGGAAGGGGAAAGTTCGCGCAGTACATTTTACATGCGCTTTCTATGAAAAATCGACTTTTGCGCATCCGCCATTTTGTTTCTTGATTCGTGCCGCGGACTGTACCATCCTTTTCTCAAATCAGTCTAGGCCAGGGGGTTCCCTAACTGGGGGGCGCAGACATATTTCAAGGGGGGCGCGGGCCACCTGTACAGTTAATACCTGCGATCGCGGAGAGAATGCATTCCAGACGGCTCGATACAACCAATGAAATTATTTGAAATCGACGCCTGTGAAGAACATAATATTGATTCCTCAGCCGGCCAATATCAGCCTCTAGGCTGGCAGTGACCAAATACCTTTTGTATGAATGAAAAAAAAATAAAGAGCAATAAAATCCTTATTTTGAACACTTTTTTATCCTGACCTGACAATCTGGACTGGAGGACGGGGGGGGGGGGGGGCGGATTTTTTTTATGGTCGAAAGGGGGGATAAAAACTAGCGTATGTGTTATTCTAGGTGTCCAAATATCTATATTCCAAGTTTCATCGCAATCGGTTCAGTAGTTTTTGCGTGAAAGAGTAACAAACATCCGCACAAACTTTCACATTTATAATATTAGTAGGATTACATTTAATTTGAACCAGTAGTTTAAAAATTATGACTAGTCTAGTTTCTCATTTGTTAATTTTGTCACTCACTGACTGACCGATCATCAAAAATCAAAAGGCACTTCTAGCAGACATAGAAACTTCGAATTCAGAATACAATTAGTGTTTAGGATAATTTGATAAACAGGTTTTTCGCGAATATCTTAGGTTTTTTTTGCAAAAAGCCGAATAATTAGATATTGGCTATGATATTTCTGACGCGGTCTTTTCGCATAGACAATGGATATAAGTAACTACATTTTATATCTAATTGTCTCGTACCCATCTACAGTTTGCAAAACTACTAGTTTTAAATACCTATCCTCCATTTCCCCCAATACCCCATTAACCCCACAATCTATCATACTCCACATTTCCAACCATTTCTGTATTGTTTTAGTTTTATACTGTATACTGTTTTAATTTTATTTTTCATTTTTTCTTAAGAGGATCGTCTCCATTCCCTTTCTCCATACAAACGTAGTTTAAATTTTCCTCCCTGGGTAAAGACATTAGAGCAAATATGTTTATGCCATCAAACCTATATCTGTCATGACAATGCATCAACCTTTTTTTTTTTTTTTCTAATTAAACTAATAATAAAAAATAATAAAACGAAAAAAATTAAAAAGGTAGATGCATAGTCATGATGACAGATATAAGTTTTAAGGCATAAACATATTTGCTCTAATGTCTTTATCCAGGGAGGAAAATTAAAACTACGTTTGTATGGAGAAAGAGAATGGAGACTATCCTCTTAAGTGTAACCTATACTGTATCCTGGATATATTCTGTCCACATGACAGGCTTCGCCTAATGTGGAGAGATAGTGTTTAACTTTAATGTAGACTTACTTGTGGAAATAATAGATTTATTTTATTTATTTAAATCTTATGTCTGTATGTTAAAGGAAACCGACGGGGAAGTGTCTCGGCTGCTGGCAACACTGGTGGAGAGACAGCGTGCTACAGCGCGACACGCCGAGCGGTTGTCTCGGTCACATCACTTACAGCATCAACTTAGCAGGTACGATAACTATTTTAAGCTATTGCATAGCTTTTATCGCGGGCTTTGAGCTTTGAATGAAGAAATTTCGTAACCAGACAGCCTGTCAAACTTGAACCGATAATATCTCGGAAACTATGGACCCTAGACCACTACTTCCTAAGGATAAGTGATAGTGCTCTTCAAGATCTTCGTTCTAGATGACAGCTGTCAACGTCAATATCGAAGTGCCCTATCACTTATGCTAAGGAAATAGTGGTCTAGGGCAATAGTTTCCGAGATATTATCAGTTCAAGTTTGACAGGCTGTCTGACTATCATATTTTGTGCCTATTTTTTTCACTAATCGACTCTTAAAAAAAAAAAAAAAAAAACTTTTTTATTTTTACTTGAAATTTTTTAAGTGTTTTTAAACACGATATTTTCCTGAGTGTTTTTTCAACATTTTGGGAAGTTATACATTTTGGCACTAAAAGAAAAATAAATAAATAATTGTAATTGCATAAGTTGATAAAAAATGCTATGCAATAGCTTTCCCGCGGCAGTCTCCGAGTGCCACACGTTTTTTTTATCTTAATTTTTAACTAATCTTAATCTGCTATTTCATTATTTCAGATGTAACTCCCTACTAACTCAGACATTGCAAGAGATAGATGAATTGAACTCGATGCTGCCCGAAGATAAAAGATTGGAACCATTTGTATGGGATCTAGAAAAACATAAATAAATTATTCTAAACTAACATGGTTTTCTTTTGTTATTTAGGGTTCCGTACCCAAAGGGTAAAAACGGGACCCTATTAGAGAGACTCCGCTGTCTGTTTGTCACCAGGCTGTATCTCATGAACCGTAATAGCTAAACAGTTGACATTTTCACAGAACATATTTCTGAATTAACAAAAAAAAGCGTAAAATAACCTCGCCTACATACAGTGCCATCGACTTATGTAATCTGAAATCGGGCAGCCAAACTACAATCTTTACCCACCCAGTAAGCTGCCCAACTTCAGATTACATAACAGATAAGTCGGTGGCACTGTATGTAGGCGAGGATATTTTATGGTTTTTTTTGAAGTCGTTTTTTATTTTTTTTTACTTATTTTTTAGGGTTCCGTACCCAAAGGGTAAAAACGGGACCCTATTACTGAGACTTCGCTGTCTGTCTGTCCGTCCGTCCGTCCGTCTGTCACCAGGCTGTATCTCATGAACCGTAATAGCTAGACGGTTGAAATTTTCACAGAAGACGTATTTCGGTTGCCGCTACAACAACAAATACTAAAAACAAAATAAAACAAATATTTAAGAGGGGCTCCCATACAACAAACGTGTTTTAAAAACTACAAGGGAATCGAGTAGGTCGTGGAATTCAAAATGGCCGCCCTGTCTGTCAAATTTAACCAGTCTGCCTTCACTTACCAAAGAGTTTCTTATAAGTTTCAGGTTTTCTTTGTGCCAAAGTTTTTTTTCTTTTTTTTTTTGAGAAGTGTGGTCGTATGAAGGGGGTAAGGATCGAAGCTAAATATTTTACATTTTCCTATCAAATTTAAAAATGGACGTAAATCATTTTAGGGTTCCGTACCCAAATGTCATAGTGGTACGGAACCCTTCGTGCGCGAGTGTCGCACTTGCCCGGTTTTTTTTATTTCATCCTTTTTAGTGCAGGTTCTCTAGGTACCTACTTTCATTCAACTACCACTAAAATTATTAAAATTGTATCCATAACTTTAATCATTGAGGAGTTCTGTAATGAGAAGGTGGTTTCAGATGTATAGAATCTAAGACCATATTCTCGTTCATCGGTATCTATTCTTTATGCCATATTGTACTGGTGGAAATCAAAAAACCTGAGCAATTTACTGCTCTCTCGAGGTGCAATCCTGTTCATCACTCCGAAGATCCTCATTCGATCTTCATCAACATTTTTATGGGACCAACTGTGATATATCTCCTTTCAAATAAAAAAAGAAGTGTCTAAATCGGTCTAGGCATCTTCGAATAATCGGGGAACATACATAAAAAAACCATATTAAAACTAAGTGTGAACCCTAAAATAGTTTACAACAACCTTCTATCATATATAAACTATAGATACACGGTCCCATACAAAATCGAAATCAAAAATCGGCACTACTTCAACGCTTACTTATACGGACATAGTACAGTTTAATGTAAACCTTAATCACTGGGCAATAAGGTTGTAAAACACTTATGCACGACTGACAGCGAAACAAGGCATATCGGCTGAAGTATGCCTTGTTTTGACGGCTCCATTTCTAGAGCGGCGACCGTGCATCTATAGTTTATATATGAATGAAGACAACAACCAATTTTTTAAATTTGATAAGAAAATGTATATATCTAAGTATTTGTAACATAGCACAATAACTAGGTAGTCTGAGACAGAGATAAGGAATTGATTCCTTATTTTATTATTTCAAAAAAGCATAAAATAACCTTTTCTGTTACTATGTAATCTGAAGTCGGGCAGTCAAACTACAATCTGCACCCACCCAGTAAACTGGCCGACTTCAGAATACATAGTAACAGAAAAGGTTATTTTATGCTTTTTTTAAGTCGGTTTTAAATTTTTTTTATATTTTTCGTCACTTTTTTACTGTAGGTACCTACTTTCGACTGCCACTAAAATCATCAAAATTGTAACCATAACTTTAATTATCGAGGAGTTTCTGATAAGAAGGTAGTTTCAGGTGCTCCATCAATCTGTCCTTAGTTCTTCAAGAGCCGATTCTATTGGTAGAAGTCCATAAAGTAGTAATTGACTGCATTCTGGGATGTTATTCTGCTCATCATTCCGAAGGTTCTCATCAGATCTTCACCAAAATTTTACGGGACCAGCTCAGGACTCTCATCTTCCAAATAAAAAAAGAATTACCGAAATCGGACTTCATATGCCGGAGAACGGCGCGGACATATCCACATACATACATACAAACAAACAATATACCTAGGTGCGGGTCGAATTAAGAACCTCCTCTTTTTTTGGAAGTCGGTTAAAAATAAGGATGTTTTGTCTTATATTGATTATTATGGCTTTTCCACTTATCAAAGTGTCGTGTATTTCCTCAAGTCGACACCAAGTAAACATAAAGGAACATTGTTTAGTTTTTATTAGTAGTACCTATTAGTAGGTACTTTGAGCTTTGTATTGAAATAATGTTTAAATCAGTTAAAATATTGTTGTTTTGTCTGTTAGTGAGTTTTGGTGCTGTAAACATAGGTATGTATGTATTCAGTCCCCTATAACTTACACTTTATAATATATGTAACGTACAACGAAATGTGTAATATGTTTCATGATAATAAATTTGTATTGGAAGTAGGTACGTACAGCACGGCAAACATCTTGAACAATACTGACGTGGAAGGGGTAAGTTCGCGCAGTATTTACGTGCGGTTTTAAAGAAAAATTGACATCTGCGCATGCGCCATTTTTTTCTAGATGTTTCCCGGCTTCGATTTCTCGCCATCCACTGTTACATGCTCCACGTTATATAATATGCCAATATTTTGTACCTATTTAGTACCTATGCAAAAAAAACAATACAGTACTCTACACTGCGCGTCGCCCGACTGGTTTATTCCACTTTGATCACCTGGGTGATAGAAGTGGAAATTTTAGTGTCCTCAAATCACCTTGGAATCATATCACCCAGGTGATATCACCCGGGTGATTTCAGTCGACATAAGTAGTGTCCTATGATCACCTTGGAATTAAATCACCCAGGTGAACAAAGGCGACTTTATTTTTTTGTGTAGTGGACTTTTATAACCTTTTATTTATTTATTTATTTATTTATTAAAACTAAGTTGCAACACTATTACAACTAAGCCAATGCAGTGTCGTAACTAAAATATATTGGCTATGTATATAATATAAGTAAATAGGTAAGTAAGTAAGTAATAGTTTTATTTATCTCAGCTCATTGCGCGAGGAGGAATCCATGGTCAGAGTTGGAGTTGGAAATAACGTTAAACAACGAACCAAGTTAGTTTATAATTATATATTTGCTTGATATTTTACTGTTTTATTTATTAATTTTCTTACCTCGACGTTTCGACCACGTTACAACGGTCTTGGTCGCAAGGGGGCTCAAGTGAGTTTAACCATAAGTTATCGCTTTAGCTCCAGTTTGTATGGTCCACTCTCAAACCCTAAGAAAATATTTGTTTATTATTTTTCACTTTACTCTTCAAATAGTTCACACTCGACCCCCTAAAGTCTTACCCTCCCACTTTTGGCCCCTAGTCCGGTATCTAAAATTAGTATTTTGGTACTGTACTGCACAAAATTAGTATTTCTCTTCAATTGTATTACCTACCTACACTGTCCCTGTGTAAAATATTTGATAGTACGCGATTGGGATGTATGTATTAAGCTGGGGTCCCACGGCCCGTTATATCACAGGCCAGGCCAGGCCGCTCCGTGCCTGTCGAGGCCTGTGCGACTGAACGACAGGCTTCATCGGCCGCTATGGTTCCCACGGCCTGCCCGTCTAGTCTGGCGCGATCTGGCCTGATAAAACACGGGCCATGGGACCTCGGCCTTTAGGCTATCATAATCAATCAGAAGGCCATCACATATTCTGCCTCCTTTCTTTGAATGGAAATTCTTTCTCGCTCACACACACCCATTACTTAATTCACTTTTGGACGTTTACTTGTGTAAATTTATTTGATAGTAGCTAGGCTATAATATTATGTCGCATAATCCGCCTCCGGGCTTTACTATTAGGGCAATACGGTTAAGATTTTACTTGTGTGTTTTTTTTTTAATTTTTAGATCCAGAAAGCAACTATGGATATGTACAGACATCAATTACATTTAATATTGGAGACACCTTGAGTGCGACTTGTCGAAGATACGGTGGTTTTAACGAAGTATTTCTATGGGGTCAAATGCAAGGTAAATAAAGAAAACCGATAAATGAATTACATAGATTTTTCTTCTGTTTTCGCGATGTTGGATAGAAATTTAACTCATTTGCGGTTTTCATCGCGTGATGTTTATTACTTTTAGCATTGTTTCAATGCTCAACGTTTCGAGACCTTTACAGGTTGACCTTTACCCCTTACTTACAAAACAATCATAACTCTAACAGTTAATAGCAGTTGATTAAGGCAAAATCTTACTTACAAACGCTACATAAAGTTAATCACTACGTAAACGTATCGTAAACTAGATGTCAAATTAAACATGAGGGTCAGGTTGTTTAAAACCATCGTAACTTTACGTTACAAAATGGCGGATGTCGAACAGCTGATTTGCAAAAAAAAGTAAAAAATATGACATTGACAATGACAAAATTCTTACGAAACTGCAGTCTTGCCAGATTCAAATTTGAAAACGTTAGTATAGTTAGCGAGGCGTAATGTAGCGTTTGTAAGTCAAGTTTTTAGATGCAGTGTATAAGAGCTATTATCGACATAGCTAACAAGCGGTTATATTTTAAATTTCACCCTCGTAAGTCCCGATTCCGTGGGAATATCGGGATCAAAAGTAGCCTATGTTACTCAGGATGAATGAAGCTCTCAAATGGTGAAAGAATTTTTCAAAAACTTATGCAATTATAATATTTTTTTTATTTGCCACGTTGCCACGGCAACGTCGGCAACATGTTAGGCGGAGTGGGGGGTAATAGGTTTTTTTCGTTACAAAATTTCCTCATTCAAAGCTCAAAGCCCGCGATAAAAGCTATGCAATAGCTTAAAACTGAACTGTCCGTTACTTTCAGACGGCTTTCTTATATTTCAAACTGGAGGCGTGCGTGCAGTCGAAGTAAAGCAGCAAATAATGATAATGAATTTAACTGAAATAGATGATGGATCAAAGTTACTTTGCCAGAATGGACAAAACGCAATTAGAATTTTTCTTACGCTTGAACAAGGTAAGTACCTTAGTATATACAGGATGTTCCGTAATAAGTGGATAATCCTGCACGTGCGTATGCTGGGGCAAGGCGTGAATCCACCCCCTGAATTTCAGGTTTCTAATTCAAGCCGTTTGAGCTCTAGGTCATTTTTAGGGTTCCGTAGCCAAATCGCAAAAAAACGGAACCCTTATAGATTCGTCATGTCTGTCTGTCCGTCTGTCTGTCCGTCCGTATGTCACAGCCACTTTTTTCCACTTCTGTAAAAACACAACGCATGATTGATTCGAACTAACAACGCATCTTTGCTCAAACATACCTAAGTTGTGTTATATCGAACGATACGGAAGCAAGATTTCAACGTATGAGTCACCGACGCAGGTAGACTAATTGGTCAAGTCAGTGCTCCCGGATTGAGTAAAGATGCGTCGTTGGTTCAAATCCCGCGCGAATAATGAGTTGTGTTTTTGTTTTATTTTTCTATATTTCTAAGAAAGCCCAGTAAAATAATAAGCCGCATAAAATATAATATTTTTTGTGTAATTTTGTAAATTTCTACCTTTTCTCAAAATGTGTTTTTGAGCTAATTTTTTAATTGTAAGGTGGGACCTCTGAGATGGTTCCATACAAATTTGGTGAGGATCTGATGAGGATCTTCGGAGTAATGAACGTGATTGCTCCTCTAAATTATTATGTTTTAAGGATGTTCACCAATTACTCAAATACGGTTAATACCGTTAATAATCCGTAATCGGACAAATTCTTTTTTTAATTGGGGGTCCATATCCAGTTAGTTACAGTTAACCAATTATTATTTACTTAAAACATATTTTAACTTTATTTTAAATTCTGGTTAAAACATTACAACCATTTTCAGTGACTCTTTTATTTGCAGAATTTTCAGAGATGGCTTTTCGCCAATCAAAACCTATAACTGGACAAACGGAAAATTTCGAATGCAAAAATGAAACGGGTTGGTAAATTGTATTTTATATAGGTATTAACATAATACATAATAATAAAATCGAAACACCGCATTTCCCTGTAAAGTCTGTTTTTAGAAAATATATAAAAACTTACCAATTTTATAATGGGTATCAAAAAAAAATTATTAGATGTTTGTGCTGATATGATTTCCGTCTATTGACAGTGATGGTGACCGTCCATGGAACTTATAGTTCCGAAGACGGTCACCATCACTTTCAACAGAAATCAGCACAACATGGCGCAGATCAAATAGGCACAAAATACAGTGCGCGATGTCCTGTCCATATTATGGAGGTCAGTGTGCTAATCTCAGAAACGGCTCCGGTTTCATCCAAATATTTGTTTTTTTAACAGCGGTTTGGGCTATATTTTAGCCATTCAATCAGTCAATGAATCAATTTTATATGATTCTATGGAATTATTGTTTTCAGGTACGACTTATTTGCTAAAAAAAGCAAACGACGGGCGAAGAGTAGAAAACGCAAACCAAAAAATAAATTACGAGACCAGTGAAAGTCGTGCAAATAAAGAATTTTGGTTAATTTGTTTTCAACTAGGCATGGATGTATTCAAACAGAATGACGATAGTGAAAAAACCAATGTATCTTATACATTATTATACACAAGAACTAATTTTACATCTAAATATTACGAATTCGTTGAAGGACCTAATACTGTACCTACTGTCACCTCCACAGAAGATACCACAAGTTTGGGTAAGTAGCATTCTATTTTTAGAGATTGCAGGACTTGAAGCTATGGCAACCCAGACGTGACGTTACACCTCCTGGTGCTCCAGGAATAATCACTTGGTAGGAAATTTCTGCCGCAACATTTCAGAGCATTTTCTCGAATATTTAGGTATTTGTGAAATGTTCATACGAAGGTTCAACCTTGTTTCATATAACAACCGAATCTAGCATTTAGGGACACGATCTGTCTATAACTGATCCCTGACGGTTGCCCCTGGGGGTGGCCTGACGGTACTGCGGACCCCTCTCTTCATACCCTTGCTGGTCATAGCTGGGGATGCGTAGGTATAAGAGAACTGGGTTTGCGTTTCATATAACAACGTTTCGTAGAAAATCCTCCTTATGATTGTGGTTACCAGTATATCAGTCTGTCACCATATTGGTGTTTATGAGATTTTGGTTAACTTTATTAAGTGAATAGCCTCTTTATGATTTTGATATATCAGGCTGTCACCATATTAGTTGTTATTTAAGTATTAGTAAGTGTTTGTACCGAAAACTGGGCACCTTAAATAATTACATAGGTACATTGACATCTGTTAAAGCTGCGTTTCATTTCAACAGTCAACTCAACCGGTTATACAATGATGCCTAAAAATGAGGTCAAAATGGACCAGGACTTAAAACATGAGATACTCAACAATGAAAGAAGTAAGTGTTACAAAGGAAGTTCCATTTTTCTAGAAGGTACTGAGTCATACCGTGTCGATCAAACTGTAAATACCGTGTGATCAAACACTAAGGACCGTGTGATCAAATAGTAAGTACCTCATCGATCAAACGGTAAGTACCGTGTGATCAAACACTAAGCACCGTGTCGAACAAAGTAAGTACCGTGTCGATCAAACAGTATGGACCGTGTGAGCAAACAGTAAGTACCTTGTCGATCAAACAGTGGGTACTTAAACAGTGGATCAACAGTTTTGAGATTCAACTGATTGTGTCTGCCATATAAAAATTATTGAGAACTATTAAAAAACGGGGCAAGTGCGACACTCGCGCATAAAGGGTTCCGTACCACCATCACAATTGGATACGGAACCCTAAAATGGTTTACAACAACCAATTTTTAAATTTTATAGGAAAATATGAAATATTTATCTTCGATTCTTACTCCCATCAAACGACCGAATCACTCAAAAAAAAAAAAAACCTTGGCACAAAGAAAATCTGAAACATAAAAGAAACTCTTTGGTAAGTGAAGGCAGACTGGTGTATTTGACAGATAGGGCAGCCATTTTGAATTCCATGACCAACTCGATTTGTCCTCCTGTCCCTCTTCCTGTCCTGACTCCTTGTTATGTTTGAAACACGTTTGTTGTATGGGAGCCCCTTTTAAATAATTGTTTTATTTTGTTTTTAGTATTTGTTGTTGTGGCGGCAACCGAAATACATCTTCTGTGAAAATTTCAACCTTCTAGCTATTACGGTTCATGAGATACAGCCTGGTGACAGACGGACGGACGGACGGACAGACAGACAGACAGACAGACAGACAGACAGACAGCGAAGTCTCAGTAATAGGGTCCCGTTTTTACCTTTAGGTACGGAACCCTAAAAACGAAGTCTAACCATGGTTTAGATTTGAACCAAGTTACCTGTCTGTAAACCAGATTTAACCTTAAAACTTAATTTTGTAATACCTACCTAAAGTCTTATTGATAAGTAATAGATATTATTCTGCTCTTATTTATTTCAGGCCCCAAAAACTACACGCTGACTATAATATTCTCAGTTCTTGGCATAATCGCTTTTCTGATTATCGTTTCGATTGTTGCAATAACAGGTAAGTTGTTTTGTTAAGTCATTGTGACTCTACTATAGGGTCTCTGAGGGAGACTAGCAAACCTTAAGTTCTCCCCGCGCGGTGGCGGATAAACTGCCTAGTCCCTAGAAGGGTTAGTGTCAGGCAGGCGGCCGGCCGTAAAAATATTGCCAAATCTATTAGCAGAAGGTATGGTCAGTGATGACCAGGGGTCGGAATAGGTAGAGTCATTTTAGGTACTTGCATCATGATAGCCTAACATGGATATGCCTTGATTTCAAGAAATATGGAAATCATTTCGGAATTCCGGAATTGTATCAAATACATAAAATATGATTAAAAAACAAAGTTTACATCGTCTACAATGACAGGAAATACCGGTTAAGTACGAATTGGGTTCACGCAACGAGGGTTCAATTGACACTTTTACGTAGGTGATTGCTAACTTGACATGTGAAATTGAAGTTTTCTGTTCATGTAGGTACAATGGCCAATATAGGGACGCCCTTTATTTTTTTAACCGACCAAAAAAAACGAGGATGATAAATTAATTTTATGTGAATTACTTTTCTAAAATAAAATAAGCGCAAGTAAAACACAAAACGTTTATTGTTTACAATACTTCATAATTTTCAGGTTTCAATTACATTTTTTAGGTATATCTGTATGGTTTTTACCACTTAAATATATAAAGAAACTTATTTGTAGCTATAAACCGAAATTAATTTAGACTACTTTTTATAAAGATGTGATGATGATATCTTGACCATGATGATATCTTGATAAAAAGTATACTTGAATCGCAGTATACACGGATCGCACAAGGTTTACATGATTTAATTGCGGGGAGCAGTTAATGGCACTCAATCTTCATCGTCATTGTTACAATTTCAGCATTGTAGGCTGTACAATTAAAATAAATAACCATCAGTTTTTCCATATTTTCTATTTTTAATGAATTTCTTTTTACATCTAATATCCATTTGTATGTCGAAATGGATCTTTCTACCGTACACTAGCTAAGGTCACAGGGTCACAATCACAAAATCACATAGGTATACAAAGAAAGTAAGTGCACTCTACGAACCGATGTAAGTAAGTGAGCTACCTACCTGCAGTTTTGCATTGTCTTGCAGTTAATGAGTCACCGTGGATACTCGGATCTGATTGGTTGCCAGGGGATTGGTGCGGCGACAAAACCCGTTATTTACGTTATCTGGCTAGTTATTGTTAATATTATTAAATATTAAACTTTTATTTCAAGTCAAAAGAGTTAAGAAAATAAATCATGTTACGTAGCAATTATATCGGGATTTTTTAAAATTTCGGAATACCGCTGCGGCGGCATGTCTTTATTAACATACAGGTTTTAGATCATTTAACCGGAAGCAATCGACCTACTCTGATAAAATTCCGGAAGATTGTAATAAAATTTCGGTATTCCGAAGCCATGTCCATGTTAACATCTACAATCATGTAAATTTGAGGTCAGTAACCCTAAATGACTCTACCTATTGCGACCCCTGGTGATGACTCACCTACTGCGCCAACCCCAAATATTTGGGGTTAAGCGGACACCGGGCTCCCGAGAGGGATGCAACAGGGAACATCGCTCGGATGAGAGAGATTGTGACTCTACTATAATATGTTCTGACTATTTTTCAAATTGGTACATTTGATCCGAGCCGAAGGCAGAGGGCCGAGGTTACCGACCTCAATCATCGGTACCACACTAGGCTTTAAGCAATTGCATAGCTTTTATCGCAGGCTTTGAGCTTTGAATAAAAAAAATTCGTAACCATAAAAACCTAACATCCCCCACGCCGCCTACCATGTTGCCGCTCGAGCGAGCGAGCTAACGCTACGAGCTACATGGTAACCAAGGCAACGTGGTTACCATTTGTACTGTACCGTATTTTGTTGGTACAAAATTAAAAAAAAATTATAATTGCATAAGTTAATCAAAAATGCTATGCAATAGCTTTACCACGGCAGTCTCCAAGTGCCACACGTTTTTTTCTTCAAAACGTTACCTGTAAAGAAAAATGGCGTGAGTGGCCAACCATAGCCCAAAATAGACCCGAATGGAAGAGTTGGAGGGAGGCCTCTAACCAGCTGTGGAACAATTCTGGCAAATACAAATAAATAAAATGAAGGTTCAAATATTAGTTCATAATGGTCAACTAGAGGCTTCATCACTTAACCATCAATAATGCTCAAATTTAGTGTCTACTACTCAAAACGATTTTAACAAACCCAAATACAGCAAGTTATCTTTTTTAAATGATGATATCCTGTTGACTTCTGCCTGTTCCATCATCAGATCAGTTCTATGATAGCACATTGTTTTCACAAAAGTGAAGCTCTTTTATTTGATACCCCACTCGGGCATATTTGAAAACATTCGGTTTTTATTTCCGAGTTGAGGCCCATATATTTTTAACAACTGAGCCAATTTCTATCAAACAAAGTTATAGTGTTGTCACAAAAGTTATGTTCTTTCATTTGATAAAAGGATAATAGGTAGTATAGATAAGTATGTCCGTTGTCTAGTACCCATACTACAAACCTAGTGCTTAATTTGTGGCTAGATTGAGCTGTTTGTAACGTCGCGTCGTTCAATATCTTTACTCTTGTTTTAGTATTCCGTAAAAGGATCTCTAAGAATATTACACCAGAAGAAAGTGATCGTGGCTCGCAGATCTATGAAGAAATTCAATACCCCATACGTAAAGTAGCAGGTAAAGTAGTAGCACTACCTACTTAACATAACCTAACCTGCTTAAGCTCGGCAAGAGATGTCGCTCTTTTTCTAATGAAATATTTAGTAATTAAATAACGAACTTTTGGCGAATGTGTTAACTGTAAAGTTAATCACTCGCACAGGCAAAATTACTGGTAAATGGTTTCTGTAAATGCGTTTAATTCAAACGAGTCTACGAAATCAGAAGAAAGAGAGAAAGAGTGAAAAATAGTAGACAGGGAATCATAGATACCTCATCCCATTCTAATATTATAAAGAGGTAAAATTTGGGTAGATATGTGGAATGATGTTCCTTGGAGGTGATCTTCGTAACCAATTAACAGTTTTAATGGCATTTAAAATTAAGACATTTTTGGGCTTAAAAGTCGTTCCCTACTAAACAAAAATACGTTATGGGTTATTACTTTTTTCCTTATACACACGGGTAGTGCCTTAGCACCAATTTTAATCAGGCTCCTTACAAACTCTTCGAACTTAAAGTGCAATATTTTACATTGCGTTGCGACAGGGAATATCATAGGAAAATAGGTAGGTACATATTACACTTACGTCGCGATAACAATACCGTGCCGAGTGCCGACCTGGCACTCGTGAACACATATTTCAAAAAGAAGCCCGACCACTTGATCACCTACAGGAGCGGGGGGCGCGCTACCCAAATCGATTTTCTAATCACTAGGAGACATCATATCGGCAACGTGGCCAACTGCAAAGTCATACCCGGTGAGAGTCTCACTGCCCAACACCGTATCCTTGTCATGGATCTCTGTGTAAAGACCAAAGACAAACGACCGGAACCATGTCAGCGCCGAATCAGATGGTGGATGCTCGATGAAGTCAAGTCCCAGATGCTCGCCTCAGCAATCGGCGACAAATGTGCCAATGCTGAAGGCGAATCGGTACAGGAAAACTGGGACCGGATTCAGGTGTCTATCGCTGATTCGGCGCGGTCGGTCCTCGGTATGTCTAAGGGAGGACGCAAGTGTGACAAGGAAACTTGGTGGTGGAACGACACAGTCCAGAGGGAGACTAGGGTGAAGAAAGCCCTCTTTAAAAAGTGGCAAGCGTCCAACTCTCCTGAAGATCGCGACGCGTACAGGTCTGCCAAACGTGCCACAAAGGGAGCAGTAGCCAGAGCCAGACGGGACCACTTACAGCCATTGTACGATAAGTTGGAAACGTCTGAGGGGCAGAAGCTTATTTATAAGTTGGCACGTTCTAGGATCAAAGCGGCACAGGACATATCCAAGTGCCGCTGTGTAAAAGATCCTAATGGTAACCTGCTATGCGAGGACCTCGCGGTGAAGGAGAGGTGGCGCTCTTATTTCCACGAGCTGCTCAATAAGCAGTATAAAGAGGTGCAGCCCCCGGAACTCCCTCCGAATCTAGGACTTGTGCCACTGATAACGCCTGAGGAGGTGCGCAAGGCTCTTCGCTGCATGAAGAATGGGAAAGCTGTCGGCGCCGATGGAGTCCCCATCGAAGTATGGAAGGCTATGGGTTCTCGTGGTGTGAGCATCTTAACCAACCTTTTTAACCGTATACTCGAGACCGGCAAAATCCCCGCCCAATGGAGACTGAGTGTTATCACTCCAGTGTTCAAGGGCAAGGGATCTGTGCAGGAGTGTGGAAGTTATCGTGATATAAAGGTCATGTCCCACACCATGAAGCTCTACGAGCGTATAGTTGACTCTCGGATCCGGCAGGAGTGCACTGTCTCGGAGGGGCAGTATGGTTTCCGCCCCGGTCATGGTACCATGGACCCTGTTTTCGCCCTAAGGATCGTTATGGAGAAATACAGATCGAAGAATACGCCTCTGCATTTTCTGTTCCTGGACTTGCAGAAGGCCTTCGACTGTGTTCCTCGCGTGATGATCTGGTGGGCGCTGCGGTCCAAAGGGGTGCCTGAAACTTATATTGAAACCATCAGGGACATGTACCGAAATTCCGATTCAGTGGTGCGAACTGCTGTTGGTGACACTAAATCTTTCCCCATTACAGTCGGAGTCCACCAAGGATCCGTCCTAAGTTAGCGGACTCGGATAAGGGGCGGCTTGGAAGGCGTGTAAATGCGTGGAAAGAGTCACTTAAGAACGGCGGTTTGCAACTCAACGTAGCGAAGACCGAATACTTGGCTAGCAATACCACAGATCCCACACCTGTCTGCGTAGACGGTCACATGGTCGAGCGGACAGACCAGTTTAAGTACTTGGGATCTGTGCTTCACGAGTCCAGCGACATCGATTGTGACGTCAAGTCCCGCATTTCGGCAGCTTGGGCCAAGTGGCGAGAGGTAACTGGTGTCATCTGTGACCCGAAAATGCCGGTTAAACTGAAGGGACAGGTCTATAAAACGATCATTAGACCTGTCCTTTTGTATGGTAGTGAGGCGTGGCCATTGCTTGAGCGACATAAGCAGGAGCTGCGTGTCACGGAGGTGAAGATGCTGCGCTGGATGTGTGGAGTGACGCGAAAAGACCGCGTCAGAAACTCCCGCATCAGGGGCAGCCTTCATGTCCGAGACATTGCAGACAAACTGCAAGAATGCCGCTTACGGTGGTACGGCCACGTTCTACGGAAACCGGCTAGTTCCGTGGGAAACAAATGTCTTGCTATGGCGCCTCCGCCCGGCCGCGGCAGATTGGGAAGACCCAAGAAGTGCTGGCTTGACGTTGTAAGATCGGATATGCGTGCTAATGGCCTTACTACACGGGATGCCGAAGATCGTGCGAAGTGGAGACGTAAAAGTAGGAAAGCGGACCCCGGGCTCTCGAGAGAGATGCAACCGGGAACAACGCTCGGATGATGATGAACAATACAACGAATTTTGAACCTTTTGTGGGAAACAAATTTTAAAGCCAAACGACACTTTCGGAGCAAGCTGCTTTTTCACTTTGGGAAGCGGTCAATTCTACACGAACACAGGCACAGTCGCACAGGCCTCGACAGACGTGACGCGGCCTGGCCCTGGCCTGTGATATAACGGGCCGTGGGATCCCGGCTTAAGGAGGATAGTCTCGCGCTGGCATCAAGCTCGAAACTATCCGTATCATGTGTCCCACCTAAGTAGACGTATTATTAGTGAAGTCAGTGTCAAGATCCGTTCGGTATGTTCCAAGATAAGCGCAAAGAAACAAACAAACAGACAAAGTCATTAAAAACTTTTCCATGGTGTTCAGCTACGGATTTTGAGACGACCTGACTATTTTTTTAAGTGTTTCGTAGTCAACAAGAAACCCTTAGATATAGTTTAGTCTTGTCCGTCTGTCTGTCTATCCGCGGCTTAGCTTAGAAACGCTTTGTACATACTAAGAAGCTATAACTTTGCATGGGTATACTATACATACGCCATACATCACGCCGAGAAAGTAGTACAATAAAAAAGTCAAATAAACTTTTTTTTTACCTATCAAAATAATGGCGATTATTTTTTTTCAGGTAATCAACCGCAGAAGAACAGTTTTAGATTCAGACCTCTACCTCCAACCCCTCAGGAAGTTATAGGTAATTTCAGTTTATATGATTAATATTTTTCCAAGTATTATCAACTAGCTGCACCCCACCGTTACACCCGCGTAAGTCCGGATCCAGTGAAAATATTGGCTTCTCTCTATTGGATAAACTCTGTTCGTCAATATTTTTTGGTTTAGCCACGGTGTTCACAAGAGCAATTCACCCCGCACCGATCTGTGGCACCCGGCAGTTGCAAATGTTGCAATGTCGTACAAACACCATTATTTTGGAAGATATTTGAGTCGTACGGTCTTCCTCCGTAACCGAGTCTTACGTGACTATAGGTACTCTACATTTAAAATATACCTTAATTAAAATAAAAAACAGTATTAAAATTTTCATTATTTTTTCAGCTAATAAGAAGATCAACATTCAATTGAGACCACTACCTCCAACCCCTGAGGATATTATGGGTAAATTCAGTTTGTTTGCTTTTGATGGCTTCTATGGTGCGTTGGGGGAAGGCCCCAATGCAATGCAGAAGGTTGCGGGTTCGATTCCCGCCGGGTGCAAGTATTTATGCTTCAAAATATTTTTTTTGGTTATCGTCTGGGTGTTTTCTTTGTATCACATTATGAATGTATGTTGGATCTATCATTTAGACTTCAGTGGTGGTGTTTACTGATCAACGATAACTTACACACTGTCACGAATCTTGTTCACTCCCCTTATATAGGTATTAGGTATATTCCTAACCTAACCCGAAATCCTAACCCAAATGCGGGTTAGGTTAAAAACTCAAGACTATCAGTATTTTCTAGTATTATCTAGTATCCATTATACAAGCCTAGTGCTTAGTTTGTGACTAAATTGCGCTGTGTGGAACGTTTTATTTATTTGACAATATCCCACTGTTTGCCGTCCACTATGTGTTATTATTTTATCTTCGAAATAGCAGGAGTGCATTCTAATGCTTTTTCGAAGGTGTATGATTTGATTTCAAATTCTGATTCTGCCATACACATAACTGAGTCACCCATCCAAGTAATGGCCGCGCCAGGCGGCGAGTATAGGTATATACTACTAATGCTGAATCACTTTCAGAATATGAATCCACGAAGATCAGTCGAAGACCACCGCAACCGCTCCCCCCTGAGGAGTTGGAAGGTAAGCCAACTTATATCAAACTTTCACATGATGCCGTGTATCCCCGCTAAAGAATAGGGTTATAAGCCGTTGGTTACCCCATCTCTTCCCGTGGATGTGGTAAAAGGCGACTAATCTGAGGGAGACTAGCAAACCTTAAGTTCTCCCCGCGCAGTGGCGAAAAAACGCTTAGGCGGGTTGGTGTCAAGCAGAAGGTATGGTCAATGATGGCTTACCTACTGCGCCGACCCCAAATAAAGAAGTACCTAGTTATTTGTTATGCAAGACCTTTACCTTTTGAAACCCTCGATACGCTCAGGTTTCAATATAAATACAAGTAGGTACTTACTCGCATCAAAAACCAACTTTGCAGCCTATTTCACCTCACAACCTCGGAAAGATTTTGTTTTGCACGCAGATTTCTGCGTGCCTTCGCAACGCTCAGCATTTTATATTTGAACCTCTTGCTGCGCTCGTGGTTCAATCCTAGATTGCTTCGCCAGCTCAGGTTTCAATACAAGTACTCGCACCAAAAACCAACGTTGCAGGCTTGCATAACAAATAACTATTATTTCCTCTATGTTACAGAAAACAAACCCTACCGCCATTATGACACACCATACGAATGGCGGATCTTCCGGCGCGGAGTCAACATGGACCCTCGTCCTCGTAAGTAATATTATGTTAATAGTCGAGGATCCCTACTACATTAATATGAAAAAATATATGTCTTACAAAATCTATGGTTTGATCAAAGAGACCCCTTCCTACATACATATATCGATAACGATAAATCATTACTAATCAGCAGATTTTTTATTTTTACTTAGTATATAATAATAATTTAACCGTCATTTTGTCCTACAAATTGCGTGGTACGTTATCCCGGTCCTACGCTTATAAGTATTAGTACAGATCCTACCTCTGTTATCTACCACAATTGAGAGTTTCGAATAGGAAATTGTAGGGCGTCAAAATGAAGCTACCCAAGAAAAACTAACTTGATAGTAATCAATTGGCAAAAATGTGCCATGGATTCTGGACTATAAATGATTCCGTACATCAAAATGTAAAAAAGGAAATCATAGAAAATCATTCGGTTTTTGTTACAGAGACCGTTCCTAAAATGGTCGAGTATGTTATAACTAACTGACATCTATAACAATATTATGCTTCTCATATTATAATAATCAGGGCTACAAATATCAAAATATTACTTTTGCTCGGCTATCTTAGGCTTTTGAGTTAAAAATATTTGCTAGTCAGTGGTCACTAATATTATTAAATACTAGCTGTGCCCGCGACTTCGTCAGCGTTTTTCGGACTACCTACCCATCGCTGTGCTTGAACGGACGACCAGGGAAGTATGTTGCTGAGCAGAAGATAATCATGGCAGAGTCTATTTAAGTGTAGATTTAGCACAGCGCAGCGGTCGGTAACGTGTTGCATGCTTATAAGAAGTAGCCTTTATCGAAAAAATAAAAAAAATCGAAACCCGACTTCGAACAAAAGGACAAAACAATAATATTGAGCTCTCCTAAATACAGTGCAACCGACTTATCAGTTATGTAAGCTGAAGTCGGGCAGCTTAACTACATGATATCTTTTTTTTACGTGGCTAATGTCCGTCACCGTCAGGCCAATCTCGTTGGGCTCCCTACCATAGGCTTATAATGTAAACCCTCAAGGTGTCCCTCGCTCCACAAGTGTCAAAGCCAGTGCAAATTCCTCATGGACTACATCCCGACAACGACGGCCTTTCCAAGCGTCATCTCTGCATCTGCCCGATAGACAACCCCTCTCCGTCTCCCCTCCCTCGGCACGGTCACGCCACCATCTCGAGGTCCCCAAAGCCGGTGATAACCTCCCCCCCCCCCAATTCACCACCAGAGGCTTAGGTGATTTTTATTCACCACGCGGGCCCTTTCTTGCGGAAAGGACTCCCGAGCCCGCTGACGCGGGATTACGGGTTAGAAGCCAGGCAAGCCCGGTTTTCCACCTCGTGCGCCTCTTAGCTTTCAGCTACTGAGTCCCCTCACAACGGCAAGGTGGACGACTATCTGGAGGGTAAAACGTAACGACGTGTCCGGGACAAGTGACTCGAACGCGCCGAGTCGAATCGGAAGCCATCACTTGGCTCGGTAGGCCACCGTTCCTTAAATAGGGAATGCGCCGGTCTGTGATTCGAACGTGGAACCCTCGACTCGGAATCCATAGCTGCCATTGTGCCACGTAAACTACATGCAATCTGCATCTACCCAGTAAAACTGCCCGATTACAGATATATTTTTTTTATCCATTTTATTGCATTTTCAAGATTGTAACCGTAACTTTAATCACTGAGCAATTTTTGAGAAGGTGGTTTCAGGTGGTTCATCAATCCAATGACATGAATCCAATTCATCAATCCAATGACAATCCATGACTCCAATCCTTTAAGAATTTTGTCAGAATTATGTGTAATTTTGAAGACTCTGAATTGTTCTATTTTCATACTCAAAGTATTTAATAATCGGCTTCTAAATGAATGTAAACTAAATGAGATGTTACGTATGATTTGCAACCAGTATGACAATGCTACGTTTGTTGATTTGCAATCATCAAATTATTTTAGGAATCGTCTAGATATTGTAGGATTATGTAAGGAAATCAATTCACATTTGGACAGCCATGATTACACCTTAAAATACCTGACATACACTAAACGTAGCATTAATGAAAGCACCGCTGGGCGTATTAGTAGCTTAAATCAAGGGTCACGCGATGTAGCAAAAATAAATAAGAGTACTCAAACGGATCTACGTGATAACAACCCGTAACAAATTTTCATGACAGCCCAGGTGGAGCAAAGTTCCTCTTTAGAGATTGAAAATAAAAATGGAAATCAGTTTTTTCTCGAGTCATAGCTGTATCAGGATATTTCATCAAAATGTTGCAGGTTTTATCTCTAAAAAAGATTTGTTGAGTATTCATATCGCAGAACTTTTTAGCCGGAACTGCGAACCGGATATTATTTGTTTAACGGAAACATTTATTGAAAAGGATTGTGAAGATTTAATTATATTACCAAATTACAAACTTGCAGCATGTTTTTGTAGAAATAAAAAACAGAAGCGTGGTGGTGTCTGTATTTTGATCAAGAAAGAGATGTTATTCAGGGAGATCATGTATTGTAAACAACAAAGTAGAGATATTCACTTTGAATGTTGTGGGATCGAGTTGTTAGCTCATAGCTTGATAATAATTGTTTTATATCGTATACCGACAGCAGATTTTAACATTTTTTACCGGAAACTAACGGTTGTTCTGAATAATATTTGTATAAAACATAAGAAAAAGATTGTATTGACTGGTGATCTCAACGTTAATACATTAAAAACATATAAGCATTCAAGAATGCTCCAAGAGGTAATAAATAACTTTAATTTAATATTTCATATAGTTGAGGCAACACGTTTGAAAACTTGTATTGATCATATCATAAGCAATGTGCGATCAGCAAAGGGTGAATTACTTAAGCTAGATATCTCAGATCATAATACAGCACAGATGCTGAGGATCCCGGTAAAGGATAAGGAGGCCCCTTTAGATTATTATTATTATAGGAGGGACTATAGTTGTCAAAATATAGGTTTATTTAAACGTTGCATTAAAAACCTCTCTTTCTCTCAAGTATTTTGTGAACGGAGTCTTGATATGGCTTTCTCTAATTTCTACGATTTGTTTTTGACCTTTTACAGCCTGTGTTTTCCTTTAATAAAATCTACAATTAAACATAAGTTTAAAAGAATTAGGTGGATTACCAAGGGATGCGCACCAGTTGTAAGACTAAGAGTAAACTTAGATATGCATATTATAAAAATAAAAATATTGTTAACGAAAATAAGTATAAAAAGTATTCTAAATTATTAAAGCAATGCATAAAATTGGAAAATCATGATTTAATTAATGAAACAAAAAATGTAAGTAAGACGGCATGGCGCATCATAAAAAATGAATCGATATCTTTTAAACACTCTCAATTTATAACTAAAATTTTACATAATGACAACGAAATAAATAACCCCCAAGAGATTGCACAAACATTCAATGAATATTTAATAGGTTTGACAACCAACAAACAGAATGAGAATTTAAAAAATACGTTGAAAAATCGTCAGGGTAACAGTATTTTTTTGAAGCCGTGTGGTCACGATGAAGTATATCGTATAATTATGTCTCTGAAAAATGCTAACGCTGTTGGATACGACAATATTTCTACAAAAGTGCTTAAAGAAAGCGCTAGGGAACTTACCCCAGTTATAACCTACTTGATAAATCTTTCATTTGAAGAGGGTGTTTTCCCTAAACACTTAAAGAATTCCGTAGTAAAACCGTTACATAAAAAAGATGACATTTTAAAACTAGACAATTATAGACCTATTACACTCATACCTATAATGTCTAAAGTCTTTGAGAGAGCAATGCATTTAAGACTTACTGATTACATCGATAAGAATAATATCATTAAAAATGAACAGCACGGTTTCCAAAAAGGAAAATCTACAACGTCAGCATGTTATCATCTGATTAATAATATACTTGTTCCCCTTGATAACAAGAAGAAGGTAGTCGGCATATTTTTTGATATGTCGAAAGCCTTTGATTTCGTGTCTCACAAGATTTTACTAGATAAACTAGAAAAGTACGGCATTAGAGGACCTGCAATAAAGTGGATAGAGTCTTATTTAGTAGGTAGAATGCAGGCGGTTGAAATTTTGAGTGTTGGTAGAAACAAAGAATTATAATAATAATAATAATAATGACATTTCGGACGTAACAAATTATAAATGTACTCTATTTGCGGATGACTTATCAATTATAATTACTTCCAATAATGACATGAATAAATTTTTTTTTGACATTCAACATACTATTCAGTTAATAATTTCTTGGCTTATTGATAATAATCTACAGGTTAATCTAAGTAAGACGAAACTAATCCATTTTAGTGCATGCAGTTGGAGAAGAGATGTATTGGAAGTAAAGCATAAAGACGAATCATTGATTTTTGTTGATGAAACTAAATTTCTTGGTCTCAATATAGATTATTGTTGTAATTGGAAGTCACACGTCAAACAGGTATGTAGTCAGCTGCATAGGTTTGTATACGTATTATACAGGCTTAGAAAAGTTGCAGATCAAAAAACTGTACTGATTGCATACCACGGCTATGTGGCTTCTGTGTTGAGATACGGTCTTATTTTGTGGGGATATTCTACGGACAAGGAAAAAGCATTTATTGCACAAAATAAATGTGTGAGGGCTATTGCAGGTATTTCTCCGTGGGAATCCTGTAAACCACTATTCCTGAGATTTAAGATATTGACATTGCCCAGCATGTATATTTTTGAGATGGCTAAATTCGTTAGAGAGAATATGAGCTGTTTTACAGTAGCTAGTGATAAATTTCCTAAATCAACAAGGAACTCAAATAGACTTGTTTTGGCTAAAATTCCAAGAACACAACTTTATATGAAAAACAGTGCGGCTATGTGTGTGTCTATCTATACATATAATAAAATCGTAACTTATCGGTGTCTGTTTTTGGAAGATATAAAAAAAAGATAAATTGTAGGGGTATTTATTAACGCAGTAGAACCTATTTCTCTATTTTTCTGGTTGTCTGTTTGTCTGTTTGTCTGTTTGTCTGTTTATCTGTTTGTCTGTTTGTGTGTGCCTTTGTGCCCGCTAATCTCAGAAACGGCTTATCCGATTTTGACCAAATTTGGTATGCAGATAGCTTTAGACCCCGATTAACATATAGGCTATTTTTTATCCGGATATTTTGTCCGGTTATCCGGATAAAGTGATTTTTCTGCTTTTACTTAGTTAGTTTGAATGTTGTATTGAAGAAGTATGTTGTGTGGAATCAATACATGACTAACCGGATATCCGGTCGAAAATAAAAAAACCGGATATCCAGTTTTTTTTTCAGGAAATTCCTAAAATACCGTATACCTTTGTCTCTCCATATATCCGGATCCTTCGGACATACGGAAATTCTTTATAATGGTTGTTTTTAACCGACTTTAAAAAAAAAGAGGATCTGCTCAATTCTACTCGCATATTGTTTGTATGTGAGTATGTTCAAACCGTACTCCGGCATATAAAGTCCGATTTCGATAATTCTTTTTTTATTTGGAGAGTGAGAGTCCCGAGTTGGTTCCATAAATTGTTGGTGAAGATCTGATGAGAACCTTCGGAATGATGAGCAGAATAGCATCCCGCAATGCTGTAAATTACTAATTTTTGGACTTCCATCAATAGAATCGGCTTATTAAGAACAAGGTACAAATTGATGGACCACCTGAAACCACCTTCTCAAAAATTCCTCAATGATTAAAGTTACGGTTACAATCTTGAAAATGCAATAAAATGGATTAAAAAAATATATCTGTAATCGGGCAGTCTTACTGGGTAGATGCAGATTGCATGTAGTTTACGTGGCACAATGGCAGCTATGGATTCCGAGTCGAGGGTTCCGCGTTCGAATTACAGACCGGCGCATTCCCTTTTTAAGGAACGGTGGCCTACCGAGCCGAGTGATGGCTTCTGATTCGACGGCTGCGCGTTCCGTTTTACCCTCCAGATGGTCGTCCACCTTGCCGTTGTGAGGGGACTCAGTAGCTGAAAGCTAAGAGGCGCACGAGGTGGGAAACGGGGCTTGCCAGGCTTCTAATCCGTAATCCCGCGTCAGCGGGCTCGGGGGTCCTTTCCGCAAGAAAGGGGCCGCATGGATTATAACCACTATAAAAAATCACCTCAGCCTCTGGTGGTGAACTCGGTGAGGGAGGGGGGGCTTTATCACCGGCTTTGGGGACCTCGAGACGGTGGCGTGACCGTGCTGAGGGAGAGGAAACGGAGAGGGATTGTCTATCGGGCAGAGGCAGAGATGAGGCTTGGAAAGGCCGCCGTTGTCGGGTAAAAAATAGCCTATATGTCAATCGGGGTCTAAAGCTATCTGCATACCAAATTTGGTCAAAATCGGTTAAGCCGTTTCTGAGGTTAGCGGGCACAAAGGCACAGACAAACAGATAAACAGACAAACGGACAAACGGACAAACGGACAAACGGACAAACGGACAAACGGACAAACGGACAAACAGACAAACAGACAACCAGAGAAATAGGTTCTACTGCGTTAGTAGGTACCCCTCCAATTTATATTTTTTTTATATCTTTCAAAAACAGACGCCGCTGAGTTACGATTTTATTATGTGTATAGATTTTATAGACTAGTCCATAGACTAGATAGATTGTTTTAATAATAATATTTTTAATAGTAGGTAAGCAACCTGCATACTTATAAAAATTGAATGAAATATTTTATTATTTTTAAAAATGTACCTATACATGTTATTTGTTAAGCTGGGGTCCCACGATCCGTTATATCACAGGCCAGGCCAGGCCGCGCCGCGCCTGTCTAGGCCTGTGTTCATCGGCCGCTACGGTTCCCACGGCCTGTCCGTATGGTCTGTCGCGATTTGGCCTGTGATAAAACACGGGCCGTGAGACCTCAGCTTTACATTCCTTTCTCCTACGATATTTATTTCTCGGATCTCATTTTCCGATGGTCTTTTGTATTTTCGATGTGGGCTCGCAAGTGACCACTAACAACCTCATTTTTCGTGGTCTACTAGACGCACTTTCAACAAACGTTTATTAAACAAACGTAGTTGACCAACAAATCAATTTGAAGTGCATTGATAGATAAATAATGTCAGTTTCATTGTTTTCAGCAAATCGAGGACGACAAGTGAAACGATTGTAAATCTTACTCAGAAGACCGTGTGCGTGTGCCTCAAATATTTCAGCTGTGACTTAGACCCTATAGGGTCTAGTGGTCTATAGACCACTAGTTCCTTAGTAGAAGCGATAAGGCTCTTCGAGGTCTTCCGGATGACAGCTGTCAAACTTAGAACGCCGATATCTCGAAAACCACTGACCCTAGACCACTAGTTCTTTAGTAGAAGCGACAGGGCTCTTCGAGATCTTCATTCCAGATGGGAGCTGTCAACGTCGATATCTCGGAAACCAATGACGTTGAGGCCAACCGGACTTGATATCCGGATAAAAAGTAGCCTATTATGTTAAGCTGCGTTCTACTGCGTTATTAGATACTCATACGATTTGTATTTTATGTATATCTTCCAAAAACAGACATCTTTGAGTAACGATTCTATTATTATGTACCTACCCAACTAAAAACTAAATTAAATAATATTTAAAGGTATTTTTTATTATTATTATTAACACATTTATTTTCTTTCTTAGACCTAAGTTTTAATAAAAATAAACTAAATACAAAATATATAAGTACCTACATTCCCACAAAACCTACAAACAAAATTATATCTAAGTAATACACTTAAATAAAATCAGATCTATAGGTCCTATAAATACAACAGAATAAGATAAAACATCTATATAAAAAAAATATTGCTAAAAAGAATGGCATAAGCCATTACACGTGAGATCGGCTCGTCGCCAATGGAAAGATGTAAGTAAAACACCGAGGTCAGATGCTGACTAGTTTATCAAAACATCATTTCTCTTTTTCAAAGTCGTTTAGTAGTTAATGTCACTTTTCGACCTCTGTACTAGGTACCTCCATGCAAAATTACACCCGAATCTGTCCAACCGTTTGGCCATAAAATGCGTTCTATACAAAACGTCATTACCCTCTCTTTTTCAAAGTTGGTTAGTAGCTAATGTCACTTCTCAACCCCTGTACTACCTCCATGCAAAATTACACCCGAATCTGTCCAACGTTTGGCCATAAAGTGCGTTCTATACAAAACGTCATTAGCCTCTCTTTTTCAAAGTTGGTTGGTAGTTAATGTCACTTCTCAACCCCTGTACTACCTCCATGCAAAATTACACCCGAATCTGTCCGACCGTTTGGCCATAAAATGATTTTTAATACAAAACATCATTACCCTCTATTTTTTAGAGTAAGTTAGTAGCTCATGTCACTTCTCAACCCCTGTACTACCTCCGTGCAAAATTACACCCGAATCTGTCCAACCGTTTGGCCATAAAAAGCTTTTTTATACAAAATGTCATTACCCTCTTTTTCAAACTACATATTATACTGGTTTTACCTATATCCCAAGTATCGTAAAAACCAGGCCAAGTGCGACACTCGCGCACAAAGGGTTCCGTACCACTATCATAATTGGGTACGGAACCCTAAAATGATTTACAACAACCAATTTTTAAATTTGATAGGAAGATGTGAAATATTCAGCTTCGATTCTTACTACCATCATACGACCGCATCTCTCAAAAAAAAACATTAAAAAAAAACTTTGGTACTAAGAAAATCTGAAACTTATAAGAAAACTCTCTGGTAAGTGAAGGCAGACTGGTATATTTGACAGACAGGGCAGCCATTTTGAATTCCATGGCCAATATACCACAGCAATTTCAGACCGATAAACTTGTAGACACACCTACGAAGACTATTTTGTCGTGTACGTTGCCAAGTCACTTCTAGATAGGTACTAAATTAACCGACTTGGTTTTCATTCGATTTCACTACTTTTTATAGAAGAATACCGTTGCGAGACTTGGTACTTTTTTACATTATATGTTTTTGATGGGATTTAATTTGTTTTTGTACGTATTTTCCTTTTTTTTTTCTTTTCGGGTACAATATCTTTCACCTCAACCATTGCCATTTTCATTATGATGAATGGTGGATGGCGCTGTGTGTTGTTCACAGAATTTATTTATTATTATTTATTATAATCATTGTCATCGTCACCATCTTCATCAACATCATTTCATTTACTTAGACACAAACTTAAATTTACCTTTACGTAGGTGTTCAAATAACGCGGCATCGTGACTTACGGGGTTGAAACCGCGGGGCGCAGCTAGTTACATTACAATATATTTAACCTTATTGATTTGTATTATTAGTGTGTTTTATTATTAAATCAATATTTATTGCAGCAACTAGACGACACCATTAACCCTAATTAAAGCCAGTCCGGAGCGCGTATCGCCCGCTATGTATGTATTGCTTATAACCGCAGATTCCGTAATAGTTACTATGAGCGCCGCGCGGTCACTTGCAAATCTAGGCTAATATCTAGAAAATAAGGCTAAAACTTCTAAATGTCAGAGTTTTTCCTTGCTTTATAGAGTAAACACTAACTGTGTTCCAAATTTGGAGCTTGTAGGTCTGCTAGAAGTACCTTAGAATTTTGATGATCGGTGAGTGAGTGACAAATTCGATGAACTTTGACTTAAGGGCCCTATACTGAAAAACTGAAAATCCATGTCGGGCGCATCGAAAATTGTTGATTATTTCATGACCGAATGTTGTAGAACTTTTTTTTGTGTACAGATTGTAGGCGACATTGTTTCCGATATTTTAGTGCAGTTTCCATACAAATATGTCGAAACGTATTGAAGCCTGTCGACATTTTAGCCAAATCAGACATTTTTTGTTTAAAATTTGGATAGGCTTTGCACCAATAGGAGGTTCTTGTCTTAAAACTACACCAAAATGTAGGAAACAATGTCACCTACAATCTGTGCACAAAAAAAAAGTTCTACGACATTCCGTCATGAAATAATCAACAATTTTCGATGAGCCCGACAGGGATTTTCAGTTTCAAGGTCGTTGGCGTTGATACTCCTCTTAAAATAATTACGAAACTACTGGTCTAAAATTAATGATTTTTGGAAATATATTTATACTACCCAATACCTATTGGCCCTTAAAAATTAGGATCCTAGGTCTATCCATAGACGAGTTAGAGGGGGGTCGGAAATGGTTTCGAGAAAAGGATGGTACGGCCGTGCCTTTTTTGCTCGACTTGGCGGAGGCACTACCTTGCCTCCAGATTGTTATTAAAAGTAAGCAATAAATTTAATGGAATTTTTTTATTAACTAAGTACATTACCAAAAGTGGCCTCATTATTCATTAATAATTATTTAATAACTATACACTATACAGTGTATACAGTATAAAGAATTGAAATCTAAACATTTGTTTTCTAAAATAAATAACCTACCCAACCTTAGTTTATTTACAACTTTATGATTTACCAATAAACTAGCTTTTCTAATGAGATTTTTAAAGTTAGTACCTATATGATTTTATTTTTAAAGACTAGTAAAAAACGTGTGGCACTCGGGGACTGTCGCGGTTAAGCTATTGCATAGCATTTTAATTAAAAGAAAAATAATAATTGACTGAGCTAACGCTCGGCCGATTATAGTTTAAAATATTTAAGCAATTATAATTTTATTTTTTTCTTTTGTACCACGTTGCCATGGTTACTTACTATGTACCGAGCTCGGTACATGGTAACCATGGCAACATGGTAGGCGATGTTTCGGTTTTTTTCGTTACGAAAATTGTTCAATCAAAGCTCAAGGTCCGCGAAAAAGCTACGCAATAGCTTTAAAAGATTACCTACAATACACAATCATAATCATAATTCACTAAAATAATTAAAATATATTATTTTTTTTCAAGTTACTCTGTTTAACTTTCTGAGGTTGGAGGTACATGTGCTATTTCACTGTAGATCCTATCTGATTGATCATCTGAAAAAAAAAATACCAACATTATTGTAAAGCTGGGGCCATGGCCAGTGGTTTATCAAGCCAGATCGCGCCAGACCAGACGCTCAGGCCGTGGGAACCGTAGCGGCTGATGAAACCTGTCGTCGCGTGAGACAAAAATCAATCGCTAAATCATTTTTCTATCTATTTTTACACAAATTCTAATAATTTACCGTACTTTGTGACTAAATATCGAGTTCAGTAGTCGCGAGTAACAAGGTGACAAGTCGCGGCTGATGCTACTTACCTGAACCTACAGCAGTAGCTTCTGTGGAGTTGGTCACAGGTACAGTAGTAGGTCCTGGAACAAATACGTAATATTTAGAAGTAAAATTAGTCCTTGTGTAAAAGGTATAATTTAACCCACCGTCGTCGGTTATTTAAACCACGTTTGATAAAGTATAACTAGTATACATAACTCTTGAATAAAGTACGGATTTACATTGAGGGCCATGAATCACTCGTGTCGCTCAGGATTCTAACACTTAAATAATCATGAATCACTCCCTACGGTCGTGATTCAGTCGTAAGAATCCTTCACTTGCTCGTGATTTATCAATGGCCCTTGCTTTAAATCCGCCCTTGATTCACTTATACCATTCCTACTCTAAAAAGTTTATTTTATTGACTATATAAAAAAAAACAAAAAAAATCAAAGTACGATTATCCTATCTGATTGATCACCCGAAAAAAAAAAAAAAAAAAAAACGTAAAAAAAAAAGTCACGGCCTCACACTTAAACTTTTACATATTTCGATAATTCTTTTTTTGTTGTGTTTGCTATTGTCAGGAGAAGGTTCTTATGAAAGAAAAAATGCTAAACCGATTTTGATGAATTTTATTTTTTTATACTAAACGACAGGACAACGTCTGTCGGGTCAGCTAGTTTTTCAATAAAATTGCCAGTCGCTTGGCACACACCGTCTCTTGGCTCTCTAATGATTTTATCAAAAATTACAAACATACAGACAAACACACACAAAAATACAAATCTTTCCTCTTTATAATATTAGTATATAGATATTATTATAGATTTAAGGTCAGCACATTTATTGAAATCATGTCAAATTGCAGATTTTCTAGACATGAAAATTTAGATATCAGCTCGCTCATTACGTATCTAGGTTAGGTTCGCGGTTAGGGTAGGTAAGTAGGTGATCTGATCGGTGACTTTACCTGTTCTTGTTGTGTATTGAACTTCTTCATAAGTATGCAAGATGGGTGGCCAGATCCTTTTACGTAAAACTAAAAGAAATAGGTGTTGATTAGTTATTTTAACTACTGGCTATGCCTACATCTATAGTAACTTTTTTAAAATAGGTTAAGTAGTTAATAATCTTGAGTTATAAATAATCCTGAGGCCGTCAAAAACCCCGTAATTATTCAGATTGCAAACTTGTAAGTAGGTATCATCAAACGTACTGATTTTGAATATTGTTTTAACATAAATTAGAATCACGAAGAGTTTCCTAACAACTTACCAATAATCACTACAATAATCAGAAAAGCGATTACGCCAAGAACTGAGAATATTATAGTCAGGGTGTAGTTTCCGGGATCTGAAATAAGTGAAGTAGAATATTATTATACACGGTGCTCCAAGGCGGGGGTATTAAGACGAAAGGGGGTTGTTCTAGAGGTCTAGGCGAACAACTTTTGTTCTACAAGTTGTAGAAATTCGAAGTATTTTTCGAAAATTTTAAGTTTAAAGTTTGCATGAAAATCAGCTGTTTTTTATAGTTTGAGGTCATTGACCTTAAGGTGCCCTTTTATTTAGTTAGGACCACTACAATCTAAACATTATTTTTTTTACAAACACAGCTGTTTTTTTGTGATTCAACTTTAAAATTTTCGAAAAAAATGTTCGAATTTCCAAAAGTCGTAGAATAAAAGTTGTTCGCCTAGACATCTAGAACAATCCCCTTTCGGCGTAATACCACCTCGTCGAAACATCCTGTATAAAGAAAATATTACAAAATTAAGTTCCAGCTAATCTAGTTCTTAGGCGGGTGAAATATTAATAGTACCATTCCCACTCTAAAAAGCTTATTTTATTCACAGAAAACCAGTGAATACAAAGGCCTTTTATTCACTACTAGCTGCGTCCCGCGGTTTCACCCGCGTAAGTCCCGATCCCGAGGGAATATCGGGACCAAAAGTAACCTATAGCCTTCCTCAATAAATGGACTATCCAACACTGAAAGAATTTTTCAAATCGGACCAGCGGTTCCTGAGATTAGCGCGTTCAAACAAACAAACAAAAAAACAAACTCTTCCGCTTTATAATAGTATAAATAGAGTTCAGTAGTCGCGAGTAACAAGGTGACAAGTCGCGGCTGATGCTACATACCTGAACCTACAGCAGGAGCTTCTGTGGAGTTGGTCACAGGTTCAGTAGTAGGTCCTGGAACAAATACGTAATATTTAGAAGTAAAATTAGTCCTTGTGTAATAGGTATAATTTAACCCACCGTCGGTTGGTTAAACCACGTTTGATAAAGTATAACTAGTATACATAACTCTTGAATAAAGTACGGATTTACATTGAGGGCCATGAATCACTCGCGTTGCTCAGGATTCTAACACTTAAATAATCATGAATCACTCCCTACGGTCGTGATTCAGTCGTAAGAATCCTTCACTTGCTCGTGATTCATCAATGGTCCTTGCTTTAAATCCGTCCTTGATTCACTTATACCATTCCCACTCTAAAAAAATTATTTGATTGACTAAATAAAAAGGCCTTCTAATCACTATTTTGGTGTTTGAATAAAGAACACTCCAATTTATTAGACCTCCATCTCAATGCATAGACAACCTTCTTGCGCAAAGAATGGGGTTGGCCCACTGACCCCCATGGTATAAGTCGATGGACAGGTCATAGCGCACTGAATTTTGTGCCTATTTTATCTGCGCCATGTTGCGCTGTTGTCGCACGTTTTCTATTAAAAGTGATGGTGGCCGTCCGTGGAACCATCACTTTCAATAGAAAAGGCGAAGATTAAATCGGCACAAAGATCTAATGTCATTTTGTATGGTCGTAGCAATTCCAGCAAGTATGTATAGTTTCATTTCAGTGGTCGCTGCAGTAACGAGGTGACAAGTCGCGGCTGATGCTACTTACCTGAACTTATAGTAACTTCTGTGGAGTTGGTCACAGGTGCTGTAGTAGGTCGAACCAATTCGTAATATTTAGATGTAAAATTAGTTCTTGTGTAATATACTTTATAAGAAAAAATATTTTCTGGTTCACTGTCGTCCTCCGGTTTGAATACGGCAACGCCTATTTGGAAACAGATCAACCAATATTCAGTATTTAAACGACTTTCGTAGCTCTCGTAATTTATTTTTTGATTTGGTTTTTCTAATCTTTGAAGAGTTGATTTATTTTGTAAATAAGCCGTCTCGTTCCATGGTTTTCTTAGTAAATAAAACGTATCTGAAAACAATAATTATAGTTAAGGTGTTAGTTGTAACAACTTGCAACATATTGCAATCCCTGTTATTTTATGGAAACTACGACGCCCTACACACGGTGTTCCGAGGAGGGCTATTAAGCCGAAAAGGGATTGTTCTAGACATCTAGACAAACAACTTTTGTTCTAGAACATGTGGGAATTCGAGGTTGTTTTCGCAAATGTTGAGTGTAAATTTTACGTGAAAGTCACCTTAAGGACACCTTAAAGCCAATGACCTAAAACTTTAAGAAACAGCTTAAAGTTTTAGGTCATTGGCCTTGGTGTCCTTTTATTTAGTTTGAACCACTACAATCCAAACATGAATCGCCTATATTTACAAAACAGCTGTTTTTTCCAGGAAAACAACTTCAAAATTTACGAATTGTTTGCCTAGACGTCTAGAACAAGACGTCTAGCCCCTTTCGGGGCTTAATACCTCGGAACACTCTGTATACTGCGCGTGGCCCGACAAGGCATGCACTTGCATTTTTTGTGAAGTTTTATTAAGCTATACTGCATTGTTACCTGTTTCATTTTTGCAGTCGAAATTTTCCGTTTGTCCAAATATAGGTTGTGATCGGGGAACTTCTGTACCCACTGAAAATTATTACAAAGTTTAAAAATTGAAATTCAACCTAATAAATTTTTTATAGAAGAATGCCGTTGCGAGACTTGGTGCTTTTTAGGGTTCCGTACCCAAAGGGTAAAAACGGGACCCTATTACTGAGACTTCGCTGTCTGTCCGTCTGCCCGTCTTTTCGTCTGTCCGTCTGTCCGTCTGTCCGTCTGTCCGTCTGTCCGTCTGTCCGTCTGTCCGTCTGTCCGTCTGTCCGTCTGTCCGTCTGTCCGTCTGTCCGTCTGTCCGTCTGTCCGTCTGTCCGTCTGTCCGTCTGTCCGTCTGTCCGTCTGTCCGTCTGTCCGTCTGTCCGTCTGTCCGTCTGTCCGTCTGTCCGTCTGTCCGTCTGTCCGTCTGTCCGTCTGTCCGTCTGTCCGTCTGTCCGTCTGTCCGTCTGTCCGTCTGTCCGTCTGTCCGTCTGTCCGTCTGTCCGTCTGTCACCAGGCTGTATCTCATGAACTGTAATAGCTAGAAGGTTGAAATTTTCACAGAAGATGTATTTCGGTAGCCGCTACAACAATAAATAAAAACAAAATAAAACAATTATTTAAAAGGGGCTCCCATACAACAAACGTGTTTCAAAAACTACAAGGGAATTCTAGTACGATGTGAGGTCGCTTCTGATTGGTCGAGTCAAATCGAGTTGGTCATGGAATTCAAAATGGCTGCCCTATCTGTCAAATATACTAGTCTGCCTTCACTGACCAAAGAGTTTCTTATAAGTTTCAGATTTTCTTTGAATCAAAGTTGTTGTAAACCATTTTAGGGTTCCGTCCCCAATTGCGATAGTGGTACGGAACCCTTCGTGAGCGAGTTTCGCACTTGGCCGGGTTTTTTTACATTATATGTTTTTGATGGGATCTCATTTCTTTATGTAGGTACGTACCTATTCTTCCTTTCTTTCTTTTCGGGTACAATATCTTGTGCGTCAGCTATCGCCATCGTCATCATCATCATCATTTCATTTCATTTACTTACACACAAACTTAAATTTATTTACCTTTACGTAGGTGTTCGAATACCGCGGGATCGGGGGCAGCTACTTACATTATAATATACTAGCAGTGCCCGCGACTTCGTCCGCGTAGAAAAGTGACTTTCAGGATTTGTTTATTTATTTCTTCTCATCTGAGCGATGTTCCCGGTTGCATCCCTCTCGGGAGCCCGGGGTCCGATAAACCCCAAATTGTTTTTTTTTATTTGGGGTCGGCGCAGACGGTTAGTCATCATTGACCATACCTGCTGCAATTAGATTTGGCAATGTTTTTACGGCCGGCCGCCTGCCTGACACCAACCCTCTTAGGGATCAAGCAGTTTATCCGCCACCGCGCGGGGAGTACTTAAGGTTAGCTAATCTCCCTCAGATCCCTTAGTCGCCTTTACGACACCCACGGGATGAGATGGGGTAACCCTATTCTATGCCGGGGCTACACAGCTAATGTCGGGGCTACACAGCTAGATTTGTTTGTTTATTATTTTGTACTTATAACATCTGTGCAAAAATTATATAATACAAAATCCAATTAGATACGGAAATTGACAACAATAACTAAAAAAGACGTTTGTTGTATGGGAGCCCCTCTTAAATTTTTGTTTCATTTTGTTTTTCGTATTTGTTGTTGTAGCGGCTACCGAAATACATCTTCTGTGAAAATGTCAACCGTCTAGCTATAACGGTTCATGAGATACAGCCTGGTGACAGACGGAGAGACGGACAGAGGGACAGACAGACAGACAGACAGCGAAGACTCAGTAATAGGGTTTCGTTTTTACCCTTTGGGTACGGAACCCTAAAAAAGAAGTATTAAAAAGTATCGCTGAGCACAACCGCTTTGCAAGGAGCCGACCGCGCTCATTTATTGCAGCAACTAGACGACACCATTAACCCTAATTAAAGCGCGTATCGCCCGCTATGTACCTATGTATTGCTTATAACCGCAGATGCGGTAATAGTTACTATGAGCGCCGCGCGGTCACTTGCAAATCTAGGCTAATATCTAGAAAATAAGACTAAAACTCCTAAATGTCAGAGTTTTCCTTGCTTTATAGACTGAACACTAACTGTGTTCCAAATTTGGAGCTTGTAGGTCTGCTAGAAGTACCTTAGAATTATGATGATCGGTGAGTGAGTGAGTGACAAATTCGATGAATTTTGACTTGAAATAATTACGAAACAACTGGTCTAAAATTAATGATTTTTGGAAATATTTCCATTCTACTCAATCCCTATTAGCCCTTAAAAAATAAGATTCTAGGTCTATCCATAAAGGTGTTAGATCGAAAATGGCGCGCATAGCTTCGAGATAACATCCTTATCTCGAAGCTATGCGCGCCATTTTCGGCCGTGCCTTTTTTGCTTGACTTGGCGGAGGCACTGCCTGGCCTCCAGATCGGTACTAAGGGTTATAACACGTTATATACGTACTAAGCAATAACTTTTAATAGACTTACATTGTGGAATCATAAATCGAATTGAAAATGTGGTATTTCCATTGTGGCACGTTACGTTTGATCCATGGTCCATTTCAGTTAACTGAATTATCATGACTTGCTCCTTCACTGCGTCTCCACGCACGCCTTTAGTTTCAAATATAACAAAATCTTCTGTAAATAACAGACAAATAATTATATTAGTCAATACTAAAATGTTCCTAAAACGGGGACTTTCGTTGTCCGTCTGTCAAGACACCTTTATTTATTTCGGGAACGCGCAATGGTATCGATTTACGCCACGCTTGCGACGATTTAATGCCAGAGTACCTATCTGGTTTATATAAATAGTAAAAAAAAATAGGTACCATATACCTACAGAGGTAAATGGCTACTAGCCAGCTTTTAGAGTTCAATGGCACAAAAATAAAGGACAAATGTTGCATTTTCGCAAACATTTGTAGTCCCTTAGTTTTCAACGTTTCTTTTTCCTGACTTTTCATTTTCCTTGTGTAACACCTTGCTTTCCGTTTCAACAAAAGAACAATGGCCAAAAATTACTTGCACTAAAAATCTTGTTACATACCTATCTATAATATACCTAAAAAATATTGTAAAATGTTAATTACTAACTTCTTATTGCATAGGTAATATAAAAATATTAAAAAAAAAACGTGTGGCACTCGGGGACTGCCGCGGTAAAGCTATCGCATAGCATTTTAAATCAACTTATGCAATTATAATTATTTTTTATTTTGTACCACGTTGCCATCCACGAAAAATCCTACGAAAAATCCTGCCATGGAGGGGGAAAATCCTGCCCTCCATGGCAGGATTTTTCGTTACGAAATTTTTTCATTCAAAGCTCAAAGCCCGCGATAAAAGCTATGCAATAGCTTAAAACTCGGTGATTAAAAGATATGGAGATTTTCCGACCTACCTACCTACTTTATTAAGAAAGTTCAGACCATTTACCTTGTTTTACATGCCGCTTAAATTGTCTCGCTGTTGTCTCGGTGTCGCTGTTTGAGTTTTGTAATTTGTTTTTCTTTTTGTTTATTTTGTCGACTTTGTCTAATTTTGTCTGACTGGTGTCTGATCTCTAATTTCTCTTCGTTTCATCACATGAGATGACTACGGGAGAATTTCAATGGCATGACGCATAATATGTCAAATAAACCAAATGCGACACTCGCGCTCGAAGGGTTCCGTACCACTATCACAATTGGGTACGGCACCCTAAAATGATTTGCAACAAATTTTTAAATTTGATAGGAAAATGTAAAATATTCAGCTTCGATTCCTTACATCATACGACAGCATCTCTTAAAAAAAAAGAAAAAAAACTCTGCCACAAAGAAAATCTGAAACTTTTTAGGTTAGGTTAGATATTGTGATTAAGTACACGCGAGCGAAGCGAGCGATTTCTTTTCGGTCTCTTCATTGTCCATACCAGAAAGGTATATTGTAACAAAGTGCAAATGAGTTCGTTAATACGCTAGGAGTTTTCTAACTTTTTTTAGAAAATGCTAGACCAATTTAAACACGGCAATTTTGCGATAACTTATTTTTTTAAATATATTGATAACTTTATGTCAATAGAAGATTATGCGAAAAATGTTTAATCGAAAAGTAGGAGACCCACCAGGAATTGTGTACCTATCTGAATAATACTAACCCAGTAGGATAGGATTAGGTTAGGTTAGGTTAGATGTTTTGATCATAATATAGGCGCGAGCGAAGCGAGCTTTTAGGTAGCGGCTCATATCATTGTCTACGCTAAAAGGTATAGTGTATGTATGATACGACTGTTTAAATCATGTAATTGTGTTAGTATGTTATACTTTTCGTATGTTATGCGTTCTAATATTATGCGTTTTGTAGGTTATGCTATTTGACGTTAGGCTTTTAGAATATTATGCGTTCTAATGTTTCGTATGTTATGTAATGTGAGTATTAGGACTTATTTGTTTATGCCTTCTGTATGTTATGCCAATTGAAATTATGCCAAAAGAGGTTATGCTTTTTAGTTTATGCCTTAAAAACATTATGCTTTTTGAAATTATGTCTTATATTTTCGGCCTTTTGTGTTTCGGACAAAAAAAGTTATGCGTTAAGGACGGTACCCCCTTTTTCCACAGAGTTTATTTTTTAATATTTTTCCTGTATTAATCAGACATTTATTTATATCAAAATACAATTACATAAAGGACAAAATATAGAATAGTAATGTAATTAGAATACGTAAAAACAATTTTCCAATTTTTTTATGTATGTAACAAACAACCTTATTTTTAGTCAAGTAAAATGACGTGTGCCATTGTTCTTTGCGAATCTAGGTCAACCGGTTGGGTTGGGTCAAATACCCAAAAATTATGGGAAAATTGTTCTTTCCGTTCAGTTGATCTACGAGGCAAAAAGCAAAAACGTGGTCTTGTAGCATAAATAAAGTTGTAGTAGTTTTTAGGGTTCCGTACCCAAATCAGGAACCGTGATAGGTAGACGGATGAAATTTTCGCAGATGATGTATTTCTGTAGCTGCTATAACAACAAATACCTACTGAAAACAGAATAAAACAAATATTTAAGGGGGGCAAATAATGTGATTCCGATACAACAAAAGTGTTTTTTGACACATAAACGCAACAATACCATAAATCATTTATTCACTTTAAATAGTACATATTGGATGATAGAAATTATGAAAGTCCTTTGTTTGCTATTTAACCTCATTTTGAGGTATGTGAAATTGGTTCAAATTACAGATATCTGTATTATGTGACGATTGTAATATAAAACATGATAAAAAAAAAATGAAAAAAACCCCATGAGTTTCTTGTGGTTTCTTCTCATCGGAGGGCGCGTTCCGAAACCTCGGTAAAATAAAATCTCGACGTTTCAAAACGTACGTATGTGTGTATAATATACGTTCTAAATGAATAAAAAAAATTGAGTTTTGAGTTTTGGTAGTCCTATTGTCTAAGTTGAAATACTTGTTATTCATTACAGTAGTCAAGATAATTCAAATCAAATATTGTCAAAAAAGAAATAATACAGTTGCAGAATATAATTTTGAAATGATACATAATTAATAATTATTTAAATGCGCACAATGTCAATTTCAGAACATGTCAAAATAAAACGGAAATACAAATGTCAACGAAAATTAAAAACCAAACTGTCAATATAAAAAATAAAGTTAAAAATCAACACTTCCTATACCTACATTGGTAAATACTCTTTGAGGTCATAAAAACATTTCTCCGTGCTGTATAATTCTCTCCTAAATGATGTGAGGTCGTCAGTTTGTACTTGTATGTTCTGGCAACTCATTGTACATCATGGGTGCCAGTGCCATGAAACTCTTCCCGAAAAGAGCAGTTTTGTGCCTTGGTATATACAGTTTATCTCTAAGACGAGTGCTGTTCATGTCAATGAATAGATGGAGGCTGCTCCTAGTGAAAACTAATGTCTCGTAAATATACAGACACGTCAATGTTAGAATTTTAAATTGTCGAAACAATGGTTTACAAATCCGTTGGCTTCAGACCCTGTGTAATATGTACGAGTGTAATATGTATGTGTAAGCTATAAGACACTTTTTTTGAGCTTTAAAAACGAGTTCTCTCTCTGTCGAGTTACCCCAAAACATAATACCATAGCGCAGTGTCGACGAGACATATGCATGGTATGATGCCATAACACAGTCGTGGTTGGTTACCTTTCTTATATACCTTCTACCGCGGTGTATTTTTACCACTGGCGCCATCTAGTGATGGAGTGATAGAGTAGGATAGGAGTAATATACCTTGGACATGGCTCCATTTAAAAAATTCGTTAAAATTTCTGGATCTTCGACAAGTCACAAACATAACCTCTCCGAGTCTAGTAGTAAGTGTAAAATTCACCCGATTTTTAACTGAAAATTAAAAAGATCAATTGAAATAACACCCCTCATACCCCGAGTACAATTTCGGGGTCTTCAAATCGCCAAGACATGGTGAGGGGCATGGTCATCTACATCTAACTTCTACACTAATATTATAAAGAGGAAATATTTGTATTTTTGTATGTTTGTGTGTCTGTATGTTTGTAATGAATAAACTCTAAAACTACTGAACCAATTTAAAAAATTCTTTCACCAGTAGAAAGCTACATTCACCTTGAGTAACATAGGCTACTTTTGATCCCGATATTCCCGCGGTGGAACCGCGGGACGCAGCTAGTGGCTGATATAGGTTTTATGGCATAAACATATTTGCTCTACTTAATGTCTTTAGATAGATAGATAGATAGAACGCTTTATTGTTCTCACCAAAAATAAATTACAATAAAATAAAGTACAAAAAATCTTAATCTTTAGTGGCACAATAGGCGGCCTTACCACTGAGAGTGGTCTCTATATATTTATCTTCTGTTTTCGCGATGTTGTATTGAAATTAAATACATTTTTCGGTTTGAATAGCGTGGTGTTTATTATACTTTTAGCATTGTTACAACGCTCAACGTTTCGAGACCTTTCCAGGTCCCTTCTTCAAGATAGACTGAAAGTAATAAACACCACGCTCTTCAAACCGAAAAATGTCTTTAATTTCAATGTCTTTATCCAAGGAGGAAACAGTAGACTAGGTACGTTTGTATGGAAAAAAAAAGTAGATATAGTCTAAGATCCCGCCATACATCGACCTTCACCGAGCTAGTTATTGGATGAAAAGTATTTTATATTAAATTAACGTCAAAAAATATACCTCTTCTTTTCGAGTCAATTCCGCGTCCCAAAGGAACTCAAATATTGTATCCCGTCCAATATGAGGCGACCTCTACGGCGTTGTCTGATGCGTCACAAAGATTTTGCATTGTACATGGACGGTCTGGGTTAACCATGTCGTATGCCGCAGTCAAGTCCACAAAAACTACACCCGTAACTTTGCCTTCCTCATAGCCATTTTCTATATATTGAGTAAGCCGGTTTTAGACCGGGCAAGTCTTGCACAGGCCAAGCTGTGCAAGACTTGCCCGGTCTAAAACCGGCCTATTCTGGGATAAGTTCATGTTCCAGCACTGGTGCCAGTCGATGCAACAGCAGCTTCTCGAACATTTTATAAGTATGACAGAGGGGGGATATTGAACGGTAGCTTTTCAGATCTGACGCGGACTTTCCAGGCTTCAGTAAAGCAATAACTTTGGTCTTCCTCCAGAGTCTTGGAATTTGAGTATTAACTAGGCAGTTGTTAAATAGACCTAGGAGCCAAGTGACAGCACCTGGGGCGAGATGTTTCAACTGGTCAACTGTCAGATCGTCAATACCTGCGGCTTTTCCAGTTTTTAGGATCCTAATGACTGCAATAATCTCTCTAAGGGTGAACAGTTCAGATAGTTCTGACGAGGGGTTATGAGGGGTTGGTACTTTGGGAATATTCGGAAGTCTACTAGGGGCTTTTCCATTGAGCAGAAGTTGGTACGCTATTTCGTTTGCCCTTACTAGACCAAAGCTTAGGGGATTTCGGGGAACGTCCCATTGAAGTACTGACCGTGCAAGGCGCGGCAGCGCCTTGCACGGTCTAGATGCACGGTCACTAGATATATGAATCAGATGAATGTATTTAGATAAGTGAATCACAGTGGGCTATTTATAATAGCGATATTGAATAACAATATGACATTTTACTAGTTAAAATAATTGGATTTAGTTCACCACGCAACCAGATGGAATTGGAACTAGCCGAAACCCGACGGGTTTCGAGCAACAGCTAGTTTAATATAAAATACTTTTGATCCAATACCCAGCTCGGTGAAGGTCGTTCAATGTCGGGATCCTGTACTAACAGACTGTCCCCTTAAACTTACTTTTCACGACGTTATACTCTAACGTAACTTCTAACTCTGGCCCAGGATCATTTATTTCTTGCGTGCTAGCTGAAAAATTCAATCACAATTTTAAGATTTTCGGCACGAGTTTATAAATAAAAGTCGGTCAAGTGTACAAAGAATACCGTACCAACATTACGAAACTTAGTATAATATGGTTCCGTTTTAGCCCATTGGGTACGGAGCCCTAATAATCACGTAGTTTTCTAGCCTCGTTCCATATTTATTTGTGAATTGAAGACATCTTCAGATGAATTCTGAACCTACTAATAATAATAATGATTTATTTCAGACTCAGGGTCCATATGACAAATTACATAGATAATATAAAGTTGACACACACAGAAAATATCTAAAAAATAAATTATGAATAAAAAATAAATAAAATATAAATAGTGTAGGTATATAAAATATCCGTGAACACTTATTTCGACTGTTGGCGCGGGTAGACCAAGGGTAGACACATAATAAACACTACACCTATCCGATCTGAATGACACAGCCCCGCAGGCACTTGTATCGACTGTTGGCGCGGGAGACACACAACCTCTCATTTGGCTCGGCGATCGGCAGACGGACGACCTCAAAACCTCTACTGCCCGGACGGTCAACATGATACAGACACTCATAATCAGCATTGACCCGTACCCAGGTCGCTGAGAAATTAGCGTTGCAGCGTTGACCTTTAATAGAGGATGCCCATTCATGGACCCAGTTTTGGCGACGTGTCAGAACGTTATGTAGTTGTAAAAATATATTTTAATTTTTGAGGTTAATTTATGCGATTTGTAGCATTTTTTCACCCTAGAATCCTAAATGGTACTAATTAAAAGTTTAACTGAACTACCATCTCCGCCATTGCGTCTTCCATATTGCACCAAAACGACAAAATAATCTATAAAGGAGTTTCTATTACGATAAACTTTAAAGTTCGTTTTAGGTTAATTTATGCGATTTGTAGCATTTTTTCACCCTAGAATCCTAAATGGTACTAATTAAAAGTTTAACTGAACTACCATCTCCGCCATTGCGTCTTCCATATTGCACCAAAACGACAAAATAATCTATAAAGGAGTTTCTATTACGATAAACTCCTACAGATGTGAGCCATAGCGTAGGAACTGCATACATACCCATGTTTACAGTAGCAAAACTCACTGACAGGCAAAAAAACAACATTCTAACCAAATGTAACATTTTTTTAACTGAAACTCAACGTGTAGCTAGGTACTGAAAACTAAACTATTGTGTCAACTAAAGTTAAGTGGAAACCACAAGGCAAGCTAAATATATAGTCTGGACGCGGAAAGACACTTTAGATATCAGAAAACTTCCTTGTTTTGTTATAATAAAACAGGGAAACAATTGTATTTTTGTTTTAGACTATAATAAAGTCTAAGTTAACTACACAATTAATATTGTGTACGAGGTAAACGTAAAAGGCTACGGGGCCGTCAGCTACGGGCGCGAGAGATATCCATGCATGGAGGTAATATTATAGAAAAAGTGCTTAGTAAATTCTTATATTTCACTTGTATTAGACATATTTAGTAGACAAATGTGGTCAAACTGGTCAAATACACGGTCCAATCAAATCGGTCCAGTTTTCTAGAAACACAAACTTTATTAATGACTTTGTAATCCCATATAAAAAAAAAAAAAAAAAAAAATGAACATTGACAAGACGAAAGTCATGTCTAATGCCCATGTTGTACCTACCCCTGTTACGGTTGAGAATTCGGCTCTCGAAGTTGTTGACGCGTACGTATACCTAGGACAGACAGTCCAGTTAGGTAGGTTCAACTTCTAGAAAGAGGTCAATCGTCGAATCCAGCTCGGATGGGCAGCGTTCGGGAAGCTCCGCAACGTCTTTTCGTCTAAAATACCTCAGTGCCTTGAGACGAAAGTCTTCAATCAGTGTGTGTTGCCAGTGATGACATACGGATCCGAAACGTGGTGCTTCACTATAGGCCTTATGAATAAGCTTAGAGTTGCTCAAAGAGCTATGGAGAGAGCTATGCTCGGGGTTTCTCTACGGGATCGAATCAGAAATGAGGAGATACGTAGAAGAACGAGGGTCACCGACATAGCCAAACGGATTAGCTCTTTGAAGTGGCAGTGGGCAGGACATATAGCACGGAGAGCCATCTCGTTGGGGCCGAAAAGTTCTTGAATGGAGACCGCGGATCGGAAAGCGCAGCGTTGGACGTCCACCAACGAGATGGACGGACGACTTGGTTAAGGCCGCGGGTTCACGGTGGATGCAGGCCACTTATGACCGAAGCATCTGGAAATCTATGAGGGAGGCTTATGTCCAGCAGTGGACTTCTTACAGCTGAAATGATGATGATGAATCCCATATAAATGTATAGGATTACAAAGTATCTTTTTATTACATAATATTTTAGTACGCAGAAAATGTAATTAGATAAGGATGAAGAGCGCTGGAGTCTGAGATACAAGCCTAACCGCTTAGTTCAGACACAGATGTAACAAAAAATTGTAAACCTGTTTACTAAAATAAATAAATTATTATATTATTATATTAAAGTTATATTTTCAGTATTGTTCTAATATATTTTTCCAAGAATCAACAGCACTTATTATTAGTTTAAAATAACTCTTAGAAAAAACAGACAGCCAATAATAGATTCCTACTTTTAATAAAAAACCCCCGACTTCAAAAATCTTCCAAGTTAAAACATAAAAAAAATAATATAAACATAGTAACTAAACTAAGTAGTTTAGTTACTATGTTTATATTATTTTTGCCTTTTTAACCCCCGACGGAAAAAGAGGGGTGTTATAAGTTTGACGTGTCTGTCTGTCTGTGTGTGTGTGTGTGTGTGTGTGTGTGTGTGTGTGTGTGTGTGTGTGTGTGTGTATCTGTTTGTGGTATCGTAGCTCACGAACGGATGGACCGATTTCAATTTAGTTTTTTTTGGTTGATAGGTGATTAAAGTTTAGTTGTGTTTTAACTTGGTAGATTTTTTAAGTCGGGTTTTTTTAATTTTTAATTTATTTTTTTTATTTCACCCTTTTTGTAAGAGAGATTTTGATTAAACATGCATATTGTTGTCACAAAAGTGAAGTCCTTTCATTTGATACCCCCTTCGGGTAGGTATATTTGAAAACATTCGGTTTTTTTTCCGAGTTTGACCCTACATATAGTTTGAACGGCTAAGCCGATTTTGATTAAACATGCATATTCTTGTCACATAAGTCATGCTCTTTTATTTGATACCCCACTCGGGCATATTTGAAAACATTCGATTTTTATTTCCGAGTTTCAACCAACATTATATTATGAACGGCTGAACCGATTTTGATCAAACATAGCTAAGACCACTCGCGCAAAAGTCACCTATCAACCAAAAAAACTACATTGAAATCGGTTGATCCGTTCTTGAGCTACGATGCCACAGACAGATACACAGGCAGACAGACAAACAGACAGACAGACAGACAGACACACAGACACGTCAAACTGTTAACACCACTCTTTTTCCGTCGGGGGTTAAAAAAACTATCTATGGATATTTCAATCGTCGCTTCCAAGAAAACTACTTAAATCTATAACTAATAATTTGTATTAGGTATTTAAGTAGTTTTTTTAGCAAACAGAGAACTAAAAGTAAAAAAATAAATAATAATAAATACGTACGCAAACAGCAACCCATCGGGAGGGGGGGAAGGAGAGAGAAGTGAGAAGGGACAACAATGGGAGGGGAAAATCGACATAAATTATACATGTAAATACCTAAATGTGAAGTATAATAATAAATTTCAGAATAATGCTTATTAAAGTAGACTAGGTATGTTGCTGTGTGCGTTGCCAAGTCACTTCTAGATAGGTACTAAATTAACGGACTTGGTTTTCATTCGATTTCACTACTTTTTATAGAAGAATACCGTTGCGAGATTTGGTGCTTTTTTACATGTTTTTGGTGGGATACTACTGTTCCAAATGCACCCCACGTTATTTCCCTATAAAAGTATTTTTTATACAATATGGTAGATACATAATGTTGAAATATTAAAAAGAGGTCTCATAGCGCCATAGCGCATGTTTTAGAGCCACAGGCTCATGCTATATCATCACATCATTGATGTTATCTCATAGTTTACAATTACATATTTTATTATTATGAATCCAAGTATACATACCTAGGTGAACTGTAGATAAACTGTAATTATTAATAGTATATTATGCAACTAGTGAATAAAAGACGGATTTAAAGCGAGGGCCATAGATGAATCACGAGCAAGTGAAGGATTCTAACGACTGAATCACGGCCGTAGGGAGTGATTCATCATTGATTAAATCACGAGCGTAGCGAGTGATCCAAGTGTTAGAATCCTGAGCGACGCCAGTGTTTCATGGCCCTCAATGTAAATCCGTACTTTATTCAAGAGTTGCATACTATACTTTATGCCATGACTACGAGAAAAAAAACCGGTCAAGTGCGAGTCGGACTCGCGTCGCGTACGAATTTTTCGTACCACTATCACAATCGGGTACAAAATCCTGAAATGAACACTGGACCGGCAACCAATCCGTGAACGCAACGCGAACGTTAAAATTTATTTTACCACTGGCGCCAGTCTCAATTCATCACTAGATGGTAAAAAGTGCTAGTGGTAAAAAAATACATCGCGGTATCGTTGCGTTTTATGTCAAAATCACGTTTGTTGAATGGTGCTTTTATCCTTTGGGTACGGAACCCTAAAAAGAATTTGTATGTCGAATATTCTTAGCTTGTATCAAGGTTTTTTTTCACGCAAGGAGGTTGAATATGCATTTAGTTACATGGACGACGAGTAAATTATGTTCTAAATTCAAAAACCAAACAGCGTGAGTAAAAGTCCTTTTTATTCACTGTTTTGCGTGAATAAAATAAGCTTTTAAGAGTGGGAATTTGGGAATGGTATAATAATAATTTATTGTTATTTCCTTGTATTAAGTACTTTAGGTTTTAGGTATAGTAACAAATACGGGAAAAGTACCTGAGTTAAATTCCTATGGATACATTTGTAGTCCAGGTGGTCACTGATTGATGATAAATGATCTGAAATACCATCTCAATATCATTAACACCGACCTGAATTATATGGACAGGAGGTCTCGCACTGAATTTTGTGCCTATTTGATATGCGCCGCGCAACATGGCGTAAATCAAATCGGCACAATGATCTAATGTAATTTTTTAACACATTTGCTCGTAAAGGGCCTCTTATTTCACCAATTTCAATATCGTAATGTATGTCATTACGTACTTGTGCGTAATCGTAAAGTAAAACGCACGAGTTTCTTTCTAATAAGGTAACACGTACGGTTTATCATGCTCCGTCTAAAACCAACGGTACTTTTTTAAATCTTAAAAAAAAAAAGCAAAGAAAGCAAATCAAAAAGTTTTTATGTCAGAAAAGTGGTCAATATTTTATGAATAAAATTAACTTTGGGAGATAAAATATAAAAAATAAACATTTAATTCTTTAATTTAATTCATTTTGACAGTAAATTACATCTGTAACAGAAACAAAAAAATATTAATTTACTTTATTAGTAATACTGGCTGTTTTTGTACCGTTGCCTTAAAAAAAAAAAAAGCACTGATGCCCGCGCATCGCTAATTTGTGAACAAATAAAAATTATTCCGCGCGCTTTTTCTTTTCGCTGTATTGTTTTTATTTGATTTCCTCGCAAATGTGTTATAAAACGTCGTATGACATACGTGCGCTTTGATAATTACAGCCTCTGCTTTCTTGTAGCCCTCGCCTACGGCTCGGGCTAGCAATATCGCCTCGGCTGTAATTTTCAACTTACCGCACTTATATCATAATGTACTATTGCATGGTATGGCAATTCCAGCGTACTTGTATAGTTTCATTTCAGTGCATTGTAGGCAAATCTGTAATTTCAAATTTGACTTAATGTAAAATGTCAAATAACATTTTACATTTTAACCGACTTCAAATAATGAGGGACAATATGGGCCAGTCTGGAAAGTTGTAGGCAGACCAAACTGGCAATTCCAGACTTAAGGAAGTGGCGACTCTTACCATTTCCATACAAACTTAATACCAAAATAAATTATGAAAAATTTAGTTTTCTACCTTAATATCGATATTATTCGGATTAAGATTTTACTTTTAAAGGGTCCCCATCACAAGGTTTTCCAAAATATTCATTCACATTCAAATAAAACGGAGAAAAAATTTTAAATGAAAAAATGTTTCTCCGTTTTATTTCATTTCGAATGAATATTTTGGAAAACCTTGTGATGGGGACCCTTTAGAAGTAAAATCTTAATCCGAATAATATCGATATTAAGGTAGAAAACTAAATTTTTCATAATTTATTTTGGTATTAAGTTTGTATGGAAATGGTAAGAGTCGCAGCGTTCTTAAATACAAAACTTACTAAGCGTTTACTAAATGTAAATCGGACGCGCGCAGGTCAAGCATTTACACACTTTAAACTTGACAAACAGACGCTGTGCAGAGCCTTCTATATATTCTTTTGCAATGTTCTGCATTGGCGGATATTAGACTAGGGGAGACTAACTATTGGAGACGTAAACAGTCTCCTCAAATTTAAAAAAACTAGGTTTTCCCACGAACAAACTGCACCATCACGCAATATAAAAATAAATAATAATTAAAAAATCCCGCCTGCTTAAAAAAACCCAGATGCCAGTTCAATTATTATTCAATTATTTGAATTGAGCGCGGGGATCGCGCGGGGATCGCGCGCGGAATTTACGTCACCCGTTTTTTATGACCCACTTTACATAAATGTAAACAAAAACTAAACTAAACAACGGATCGTGTTCCTGTAAACTGTATGGTACTTATAGATTTATTACTGACTAGCTCCATCCCGCGGTTTCACCCGCGTAAGTCCCGATCCCGTGGGAATATCGGGATAAAAAGTAGCCTATAACGTTCCTCAATAAATGCACTATCCAACATTAAACAAAAAATATAATTTCTGTAGAAGGTCAACAGTAAAATATAACTTAATGCCAAAACTTGTTTCTAGTCTCGACAAGATGTCGTCAGCACACGGTTGTGTCGTGTTTTGGTGTCTTGTGTTGTTCTCAGCGACTCAGCGGACAAATTATAGCCCAAACCGGACTGGTATAGTATCCGCCTAAAATTGTTTTTGGGAAAAATAAGGCTTTTCTTAGTATAGTATCCTTCAAAATCGATCTAACTGAACTAACTGTGAAATTAATTAAATAACTGTAACTGTGAAAAAACGTTTTGTTTTGTTTTACTGTGTTAAACGTTCTGTTTTGTTTTACTCTGGATCTGGAGGACCCGGTCTTGGAGTACGTTTCGAATGTCACAATTCGGAAAATGTGTAGTAAGTTACAGTCGCAGACATCTCCGGTGGCTTCGTCGGGCAGTCGGTGAGACGGTGACTTGCGGATTCTCATACAGAGTGTGATGCAGAAGGAGTTAGGCGGTTTAAAAACACAAGTAACATCAATCGAAACCACCCTAAAATACATAAGCGATCAGTACGATGGTCTTCTGAAAGCGTTACAATCGGCTACCACTGACGTAAAGAAGCTGAAAGACGGGAATGTGCGTATCCAGCTTCTTAAAAGGAAGACAATGCCCGGTAGCAACAATATATACATTTCCTAGGTTTCATACATTTCCGGTAACATATTTTATTTTTTATTCATCTTTTATTGACTGATTTTTTCAGCTCGTGGCACGCAAGAAATGAATGATCCAGGGCCCGAGTTAGAAGTTACGTTAGAGTATAACGTCGTGAAAAGTAAGTTTAAGGGGACAGTCTATTAGTACAGGATCCCGACATTGAACGACCTTCACCGAGCAGGGTATTGGATCAAAAGTATTTTATGTTAAACTAGCTGTTGCTCGAAACCCGTCGGGTTTCGGCTAGTTCCAATTCCATCTGGTTGCGTGGTGAACTAAATCCAATTATTTTAAATAGTAATATGTCATAATGTTTTTCAATATCGCTATGAAAAATAGCCCACTGTGATTCACTGTGATTTATTCAGATATCTAAATACATCACATAGTAGAAATAGCTCTTATATAGAAGTAGAGGCTTTCGACCTGGTGGTCAAATATTGCGAGAGTCCTCAAGCAAGCCAAATTGGCAATGACGACAACCCAAGACGGATCAACTTGCGGATGTTAAGTGAGGAGACCCGTCCCTAAATAACGGCGGGACAAAGGGAAGGAAAAAGAAGAAGATTCAGCGATCTAAATACAAAATCGTAATCGGTCCAGCTGTTATAAAATTTGAATTTAATAATATATCTACAACATACGCAACTTCATTTTGTGTATATCTGTATACCGCGTTCTTTCAGACGACGACGACCGACGGTCCATATCCAAACTTTTGTGCTCCCTCTTTCAACACGTTACCTCCCACTGTGCAAAATTTTACACTTAAACGGTGGCCCAGGGAAGTACTGACCGTGGAAGGCGTGGCAGCGCCTTGCACGGTCAGTCGTTCAATGGGACGTTCCCCGAAATCCCCTAAGCTTTGGTATAGTAAGGGGAAACGAAATAGCGTACCAACTTCTGCTCAATGGAAAAGCCCCTAGTAGACTTCCGAATATTCCCAAAGTACCAACCCCTCCTAACCCCTCGTCAGAACTATCTGAACTGTTCACCCTTAGAGAGATTATTACAGTCATTAGGATCCTAAAAACTGGAAAAGCCGCAGGTATTGACGATCTGACAGTTGACCAGTTGAAACATCTCGCCCCGGTACTGCCACTTGGCTCCTAGGTCTATTTAACAACTGCCTAGTCGATACTCAAATTCCAAGACTCTGGAGGAAGACCAAAGTTATTGCTTTACTGAAGCCTGGAAAGTCCGCCTCAGATCTGAAAAGCTACCGTCCAAAATCCCTCCTCTGTCATACTTATAAAATGTTCGAGAAACTGCTGTTGCATCGGCTGGCACTAGGGCATGAATCCCGGGATCCTGGGATATCGTAATCCCGGGATCTCGGACGCAAAAGTTCGATATTATAATCCCGGGATTGAGTGATCCGATATCGAGATTTGAGCAATTTACTATTTGGGTATAAATTAAGGTTTTTAGCTATATTTATCCTCATGGAATGATTGAATAGAACTATTAAAATTAAACCCAAATTAGTCTACCCCTGAGGAAGAGATCTGTAAAAATTTAGAAGCGTAGGGAATTGGTAAAATGTTTAAAACAATAAAAGTAACGTGATTCATTGCAATTTTTAAGACAAGTATTTTTTATACAAGCTCGCATGCAATTTTTTTCTGCTAACATCATTTTTGTGGAGCGCCTAGAATTTGGCCCGAAAGTTTACACACTTTCGGGTTTAGACTATTTGTCCGCCATATTTCCAAAATGATGGGGTGGACGGCCCTCGGGGTAACTTATTTACGTACTGAAACCACTAGAGTCTTAAATATATTAAATATTTTAGATTTAACACATTTTTATTGTATTAAATTCGCCTTTTTAACGATATCTAAAATCCCAGTATCAATCCCGGGATCCCGGGATTGAGCTCCTAATATCGATATCACCCCGGGATTGAAAACCTTCCGATATTGCATGCCCTAGCTGGCACCCGTGCTGGAATATGAACTTTTTCCTTGATAGGCCGGTTTAAGACCGGGCAAGTCTTGCACAGCTTGGCCTGTGCAAGACTTGCCCAGTCTAAAACCGATATATAAGTAGAAAATGGCTATGAGGAAGGCAAAGTTACGGGTGTAGTTTTTGTGGACATGACTCCGGCATACGACATGGTTAATCCAGACCATCCATGTACAATGCAAAATCTTTGTAACGCATCAGACAACGCCGTTGAGGTCGCCTCATATTGGACGGGATACAATATTTGAGTTCCTTTGGGACGCGGAATTGACTCGAAAAGAAGAAGTATATTTTTTGACGTATTTAATTTAATATCGAATCCAATAACCAGCTCGGTGAAGGTCGATGTATGGCGGGATCTTAGACTATATCTACTCATTTTTTCCATACAAACGTAGTCTACTGTTTCCTCCTTGGATAAAGACATTGAAATTAAAGGCATTTTTCGGTTTGAAGAGCGTGGTGTTTATTACTTTCAGTCTATCCTGAAGAAAGGACCTGGAAAGGTCTCGAAACGTTGAGCGTTGTAACAATGCTAAAAGTAATAAACACCACGCGATTCAAACCGAAAAATGTCTTTAATTTCAATACAACATCCCGAAAACAGAAGATAAATCTATAAAGACATTGAGTAGAGCAAAAATGTTTATTTATTTATTTATTTATATCAGCCACTAGCTGCGTCGGGATCAAAAGTAGCCTATGTTACTCAGGAGGAATGTAGCTTTCTAACGGTGAAAGAATATTTTAAATTGGTCCAGTACTTTTTGAGTTTACTCATTACAAACATACAGACACACATACATACAAAAATACAAATCTTTCCTCTTTATAATATTAGTGTAGAAGTTAGATGTAGATGACCATGCCATTATTATACGTTACCTTCATTATTTTTATATAACCTATCATACCTATATTATTATTTAAATAAGTAACAATAGTTACCTACGTCGGAACCCCCACGACATCATCTTTTTTTTTACAACATATTAGTAATATGAGGATAATGCTGTTGGTTATACTTTTGTTTATTTATAATTATATTTTAAGCTAGTTAGTAAAGCCTATTGTATAACTGTTTGTTATCCCTATGTGAACAAATAAATAAATAAATAAATGCCCCTCACCATGTCATTGGCGATTTGAGGACCCCGAAATTGTACTTGGGGTATAAGGGTTGTTATTTCAATTGATCTTTTTAATTTTCAGTTCAAAATCTGAGGAATTTTACATTTGCTACTAGAATCGGAGAGGTTGTGAATGTGACTTGTAGAAGATCCAGAAATTTTAACGAATTTTTTAAATGGAGCCATGTACAAGGTATATCACTCCTATCCTACACTCCTATCACTTCATCACTAGACGGCGCCAGTGGTAAAAATACACCGCGGTATAAGGTATATAAGAACCAACCACGACTGTGTTATGGCATCACACCATGCATATGTCTCGTCGACACTGCGCTATGGTATTATGTTTTGGGGTAATTCGACAGACATAGAACTCGTTTTCAAAGCTCAAAAAAGTGTCTTATAGCTACACAGGGTCTGAAGCCAACGGATAGTTCTAAACCATTGTTTCGACAATTTAAAATTCCGACATTGACGTGTCTGTATATTTACGAGACATTAGTTTTCACTTGGAGCAGCCTCCATCTATTCATTGGCATGAACAGCACTTGTCTTAGAGATAAACTGTATATACCAAGGCACAAAACAGCTCTTTTCGGCAAGAGTTTCATGGCACTGGCACCCATAATGTACAATGAGTTGCCAAAACATATAGTACAAACTGACGACCTCACATCATTTAAGAACGCGGCGACTGTTACAATTTCCATACAAACTTAATACCAAAATAAATTATGAAAAATTTAATTTTCTACCTTAATATCGATATTATTCGGATTAAGATTTTACTTTTATAGGGTCCCCCCCACAAGGTTTTCCAAAATATTCTTTCGAAATGAAATAAAATGTAGAAACATTTTATTTTTTTATTTTTACAGCGTCAATTACTTTTTATTGGGAATAATATAAAACAAATGAGATGTAAACTAGTAATTTACGCTGGAAAAATGAAAACAATGTTTCTCCGTTTTATTTTTATTAGATATTTTTGTATTAAGTTTGTATGGAAATGGTAACAGTCGCCATGTTCTTAAGAGAGAATTATACAGGTTTTTGACGGAGAAATGTTTTTATGACCTCAAAGAGTATTTACCAATGTATAGAATGTGTTGATTTTTAACTTTATTTTTTATATTGACAGTTTGGTTTTTAATTTTCGTTGACATTTGTATTTCCGTTTTATTTTGACATATTCTGAAATTGACATTTTGCGAATTTAAATAAATTATTAATTATGTATCATTTTAAAATTTTATCTTGCAACTGTATATTGACAATATTTGATTTGAACTATCTTGACTACTGTAATGAATAACAAGTATTTCAACTTAGGCAGTAGGACTACCAATTTCACATACCTCAAAATGAGGTTAAATAGCAAACAAAGGACTTTCATAATTTCTATCATCCAATATGTACTATACTCTATTTAAAGTGAATGAATGATTTATGGTATTGTTGCGTTTATGTGTCAAAAAACACGTTTGTTGTATAGGAATCACATTATTTGCCCCCCTTAAATATTTGTTTTATTCTGTTTTCAGTATTTGTTGTTATAGCAGCTACAGTAATACATCGTCTGCGAAAATTTCATCCGTTTACCTATCACGGTTTCCGATTTGGGTACGGAACCCTAAAAACTACTACAACTTTATTAATGCTACAAGACCACGTTTTTGCTTTTGGCCTCGTGGATCAACTGAACGGAAATAACCATTTTCCCATAATTTTTGGGTATTTGACCCAAAAAAAAAACCGGTTGACCTAGATTCGCAAAGAACAATGGCAAATTCCCACACGTCATTTTACTTGACTAAAAATAAGGTTGTTACTTGTTACATACATAAAAAAATTGGAAAATTGTTTTTTGCGTACTTCTAATTACATTACTATTCTATTTTTATCCTTTATGTAATTGTATTTTGATATAAATAAATGTCTGATTACATAACAGGAAAAATATTAAAAATAAACTCGGTGGAAAAAAGATATGGACAGACAGGGCTGCCCTGTCTGTCAAATATACCAGTCTGCCTCCACTTACCAAAGAGTTTCTTATTAAAAAGGTTCAGATTTTCTTTGTGCCAAAGTTTGTTTTTTTTTCTTTTTTTTTTGAGAGATGCGGTCGTATGATATAAGGAATCGAAGCTGAATATTTCACATTTTCCTATCAAATTAAAAAAAAAAGGTTCCGTACCACTATCACAATTGGGTGCGCGATTTTCGCACTTGGTTTACTTGACATATGCGCCATGTCATTGAAAATTTCCCGTAGTCGTCTTATGTGATGAAACGAAGAGAAATTAGAGATCAGACACCAGTCAGACAAAGTTACAAAGTCGTCAAAATAAACAAAAGGAAAAACAAATTACAAAACTCAAACAAAAATAACAAAAGCGAGACAATTTAAGCGGCATGTAAAAACAAGGTAAATGGTCTAAACTTTCTTAATAAAGTAGGTAGGTAGGTCTAGGTAGGTACTGCATAAAAATGAAAATGTCCATGTCTTTTAATCACCGAGTTTTAAGCTGTTGCATAGCTTTTATCGTGGGCTTTGAGCTTTGAATGTAGAAATTTCGTAATGAAAAAGCCTAACGCCATCCGCCAATCCGCCTACCATGGCAACGTGGTACCTACAAAATAATAAAAAAATTATAATTGCATAAGTTGATTACCGCGGCAGTCCCCGAGTGCCACACGTTTTTTTTAAATATATATTTTCTATGATGCAATTAGGAGTTAGTAATGAATATTTTACAATATTTTTTAGGTATACACGATTTTTAGTGCAAGTAATTTTTGGCCATTGTTCTTTTGTTGAAACTGAAAGCAAGGTGTTACACAAGTAAAATGAAAAGTCGGAAAAAAAAACGTTGAAAATTAAGGGACTACAAATGTTTGCGAAAATGCAAATTTGTCCTTTATTTTTGTGCCATTGAACTCTAAAGTTATCTAGTAGCCAATTACCTCAGTAGGTATAATGGTAACCTATTAATGTCTTGGTTCTATCTATTTTTTTTATTATTATTTATATAAACCAGAGAGGTACTCTTTCTTTAAATCGATGGCGTCGCCAGCGTGGCGTAAATCGATACCATTGCGCGTTCCCGAAAAAAATAAAGGGGTCTTGACAGACGGACACCTAAGGAATATTTTAGTATTGACTAATATAATTATTTGTCGGTTATTTACAGATGATTTTGTTATATTTGAAACTAAAGGCGTGCGTGGAGACGCAGTGAAGGAGCAAGTCATGATAATGAAGTTAACTGAAATGGATCATGGATCAAACATAACGTGCCACAATGGAAATACCACATTTTCAATTCAATTTATGATTCCACAATGTAAGTCTATTATAAGTTATTGCTTAGATACGTAAATAACGTGTTACAAACCTTGGTAGGTGCCGTGCCTCCGCCAAGTCGAGCAAAAAAGGCACGGCCGTACCATCCTTTTCTCGAAGCTCTTCGCGCCATTTTCGACCCCCCCCCCCTTTAACCCTTTATGGATAGACCTAGAATCCTAATTAATTAATGGCCAATAGGGATTGAGTAGTATGAAAATATTTCCAAAAATCATTTCAAAAATCACAAACCAAAAACCAACGTTGACGATGATGATGGCGATGGCTGAGGCACAAGATATTGTACCCGAAAAGAAAGAAAGGAAGAATACGTACAATAAGAACGATCCCATCAAAAACATACCATGTAAAAAAGCACCTTTTCCCGCAACGGTATTCTTCTATAAAAAGTAGTGAAATCGAATGAAAACCAAGTCAGTTAATTTAGTACCTATCTAGAAGTGACTTAGCAACGTACACGACAAAATAGTCTTCGTAGGTGTGTCTATAAATTTATCGGTCTGCAAATATCTATGTGGTATATTTTTTCAATTATAATAAATTATTATGGTACAAGTTCAGTTAATATGTTGCTGCCAAGTCACTTCTAGATAGGTACTAAATTAGCCGACTTGGTTTTCATTCGATTTCACTACTTTTTATAGAAGAATGCCGTTGCGAGACTTGGTGTTTTTTTACAACTGATTGTTTTATGATTAATAAATACTTTTCATAAATATTGTATTGTATTTTCTTATAATATAAATGTTGAGAACAGGACGACCTTAGTATATAGTTTTTTATGTACATAGCTTTAAGATGTCTTTTATGTGTTAGATTATAAGTTTATGTGTTAAATTATAAGTTTTCGTGTAATGAAGAACCCAAATGAAGATAGAACAATAAAGAAGTATACATAGAACATCAGGCGTGTTTTTATTTGGGAGCGCGCAGACAAACAGGGAGCGAACATACAGTCCACTAAGCCGAGGAGAGAGAGAGACAGAAGACTACGAGTCGTAACACGGTAGACTTACGAGTCGTAACATTACGAATCGTAACATTACGAGTCGTAACAATACGAGTCGTAACAAGGTAGACTTACGAGTCGTAACATTACGAGTCGTAACAAGGTAGACTTAGTCGTAACGTATCGTTGTTTCGAAAACTACTCCGAGGCGTCGAGGAGGCAACCACCCTGTCCGACGGATCCAGGACACTAAAAATTATTAATAAATTCTGAATATATGTATAATATGTAAATTTATATTGGGGATACTTCTGGACCCCACGCGTGACGGAATGTTATCCGAAACAACGCGTGTACTTAAAGGTTATTTAATTTTTTAAACTTTGTAATAATTTTCAGTGGTTTCCGAAATTCCCCGATCACAACCTATATTTGGGCAAACGGAAAATTTCGACTGCAAAAATGAAACAGGTAACAATGCAAGCTAATAAACAAGCTTAATAAACCTTCACAAAAAATGCAAGTGCATGCCTTGTCGGGCCACACGCAGTATACAGAGTGTTCCGAGGTATTAAGCCGAAAGGGGGTTGTTCTAGACGTCTAGACAAACCACTTATGTTTCACGACTTTAAAAAATTCAAATTTTTTTACGTAAATTTTGAAGTTGTTTTACTGGAAAAAACAGCTGTTTTTGTAAATATAGGCAATTCATTTTTGGATTGTAGTGGTCCAAACTAAATAAAAGGACACCGCCAATGACCTAAAACTTTAAAAGAAACAGTTGATTTTCACGTAAACTTTACACTCAACATTTGCGAAAACTACCTCGAATTTGAACAAGTTGTAAACCAAAAGTTGTTTGCCTAGATGTCTCGAACAACCCCCTTTCGGATTAATACCCTCTCCTCGGAACACCGTGTATAGGGCGTCGTAGTTTCCATAAAATAACAGGGATTGCAATATGTTGCAAGTTGTTACAACTAACACCTTAACTATAATTATTGTTTTCAGATACGTTTTATTTACTAAGAAAACCATGGAACGAGACGACTTCTTTACAAAATAATACAACTCTTCAAACTTTAGAAAAAGCAAATCAAACAATAAATTACGAGAGCTCCGAAAGTCGTTTAAATACTGAATATTGGTTGATCTGTTTCCAAATAGGCGTTGCCGTATTCAAACCGAAAGGCGACAGTGAACCAGAAAATATTTTTTCTTACAAAGTACATTACACAAGAACTAATTTTACATCTAAATATTACGAATTGGTTCGACCTACTACAGTACCTGTGACCAACTCCACAGAAGTTACTATAAGTTCAGGTAAGTAGCATCAGCCGCGACTTGTCACCTCGTTACTAGGGCATGCAATATCGGAAGGTTTTCAATCTCGGGACGATATCGATATTAAGAGCTCAATCCCGGGATCCCGGGATTGATACTGAGATTTTAGATATCGTTAAAAAAAAGCGAATTTAATACAATAAAAATGTGTTAAATCTAAATTTTTAATATATTTAAGACTCTAGTGGTTTCATTACGTAAATAAGTTACCCCGAGGGCCGTCCACCCCATCATTTTGGAAATATGTTGGACAAATAGCCTAAACCCGAAAGTGTCTAAACTTTCGCGCCAAATTCTAGGCGCACCACTAAAATGTTTTTAGCAGAAAAAAATTGCATGCGAGCTTGTATAAAAATAATTGTCTTAAAAATTGCAATGAATCACGTCACTTTTATTGTTTTACACATTTTACCAATTCCCTACGCTTCTAAATCTTTACAGATCTCTTCCTCAGGGGTAGACTAATTTGGGTTTAATTTTAATAGTTCTATTCAATCATTCCATGAGGAAAAATATAGCTAAAAACCTTAATTTATACCCAAATAGTAAATTGCTCAAATCTCGATATCGGATCACTCAATCCCGGGATTATAATATCGAACTTTTGCGTCCGAGATCCCGGGATTACGATATCCCGGGATCCCGGGATTCATGCCCTACTCGTTACTGCAGCGACCACTGAAATGAAACTATACATACATGCTGGAATTGCTACGACCATACAAAATGACATTAGATCTTTGTGCCGATTTAATCTTCGCCTTTTCTATTGAAACTGATGGTTCCACGGACGGCCACCATCACTTTTAGTAGAAAACGTGCGACAACAGCGCAACATGGCGCAGATAAAATAGGCACAAAATTCAGTGCGCTATGACCTGTCCAGCGACTTGTACCATGGGGGTCAGTGGGCCAACCCCATTCTTTGCGCAATTAGATTATTTTTTGCGCAAGAAGGTTGTCTATGCATTGAGATGGAGGTCGAATATATTGGAGTGTTCTTTATTCAAACACCAAAATAGTGATTAGAAGGCCTTTTTATTTAGCAATAAAATAAACTTTTTAGAGTGGGAATGGTATAAGTGAATCAAGGACGGATTTAAAGCAAGGGCCATTGATAAATCACGAGCAAGTGAAGGATTCTTACGACTGAATCACGACCGTATGATTTAAGTGTTAGAATCCTGAGCGACACGAGTGATTCATGGCCCTCAATGTAAATCCGTACTTTATTCAAGAGTTATGTATACTAGTTATACTTTATCAAACGTGGTTTAAATAACCGACGGTGGGTTAAATTATACCTTTTACACAAGGACTAATTTTACTTCTAAATATTACGTATTTGTTCCAGGACCTACTACTGAACCTGTGACCAACTCCACAGAAGCTCCTGCTGTAGGTTCAGGTATGTAGCATCAGCCGCGGCTTGTCACCTTGTCACTCGCGACCACTGAACTGAACTATATTTACAAGTACGCTGGATAGCTTTACCATACAAAATTACATTCGATCATTGTGTGAAAGTGATGGTGACCGTCCACGAGCGGTCACCCTGACTTTCAATATATAAAACAGCGCAACATAACACAGATCAAATAGGCACAAAATTCAGAGCGCAATAACTTGCTATTTGCTGACAATGTGTTACTCTATTTAAATCCTTATAAGAACCTAATGAAAACAGTAATAATAAATTTCTCCTTTTTACCCGTGTGGCACAGCAGTGGCTAGCGCACTCGCCCGGCAAGCGAGGGGCACAGGTTCGAATCCTGTTATGAGAGAATTTTTGATCATCCATTTCATGTAAAATATTTCTAGTAAAAATGCCTTAAGCAATAATTAAAAACAAAAGAAAAGAGGAGTATGCCGAGTATTTTTTGCGCAAGGAGATTGTATAAGTAAGCATTGAGATGGAGGATATTATAATATTACTAGCTGACCCGGCAAACGTTGTTTTGCCTTATAAATTATAGATAGTAGCCGATTCTCAGACCTACTGAATACGCATACTTATAAAATTTGGTAAAAATCGGTCGCGCCCGCGCCGTTTCGAAGGAGTACGGTAATCACAATGTTATTTAGCGTACCTACTCCTTCGAAACGGCGCGACCGATATTAGAGATATTATTTATATAATAAATATATTTGACGACCTCTGTGGCGCGTCGTGCGAAAGCGCGACTGCAATGCAGGAGGTTGCGGGTTCGATTCCCGCCGGGTGCAAATATTTATGCTTATAAAATAAATATTTGTGTCGGATCTGGGTGTCCCTCTATGTATAATATGTACCTATGTATTTACAAAAGAAAAATAAATATAAGTATTATATCCGTTGTGTAGTCACCGTAACACAACCTTACCACGGGACTAGATGGCGCTGTGTGTTGTTCACAGAATTTATTTATTTATTCTGCTTCACTTATTTCAGATTCCGAAAACTACACCCTGACTATAATATTCTCAGTTCTTGGCGTAATCGCTTTTCTGATTATTGTAGTGATTGTTGGTAAGTTGTTAGGAAACTCTTCGTGATTCTAATTTATGTTAAAACAATATTCAAAATCAGAACGCTTGATGATACCTACTTACAAGTTTGCAATCCGAATAATTACGGGGTTTTTGACGGCCTCAGGATAATTTATAACTCAAGATTATTAACCTCATTAACTACTAAACCTATTTTAAAAGAGTTACTATCGATGTAGGCATATCCAGTAGTTGAAATAACTAATCAACACCTATTTCTTTTAGTTTTACGTAAAAGGATCTGGCCACCCACCTTGCCTTCCTACGAAGAAGTTCATTACACAACAAGAACAGGTAAGGTAGCAGATCACCTACTTGACTACTTAACATAATCGCAAACCTAACCTAGCTACGTAATGAGCGAGCTGATATCTAAATGTCTAGTCTAGACTTCCATGTCTAGAAAATCTGCAATTTGACATGATTTAAGAGGATCGTCTCCATTCTTATCTCCATACAAACGTAGTTTAATTTTTTCTCTCTGGATGAAGACATTAAAGCAATTATGTTTTTGCCATAAAACCTATATCTGTCATGACAATGCATCTACCTTTTTTTTATTTTCTAAATAAAATAATAAAATGAAAAAAATAAAAAGGTGATGCATAGTCATGACAGATATAAGTTTTATGACATAACCATGTTTGCTCTAATGTCTTTATCCAGGGAGGAAAATTTAAACTACGTTTGTATGGAGAAAGAGCATGGAGACTATCCACTTAAATAAATGTACTGCTCTTAAATCTATATCTATACCTACTAATATTATAAAGAGAAAGATTTTTATTTTTGGGTGTGTTTGTCTGTATGTTTGTAATTTTTAATAAAATCATTAGTATTAGACAGCCAAGAGACAATTTCATTGAAAAATGATGAGGGAGAGGCACTCATGCACTGAGATCCCACGGCCCGTTATATCACAGGCCAAGCCAGGCCGCGACGCGCCTGTCGAGGCCTTAGCGACTGATTTTCGTCTCGCGCGACGACAGGCTTCATCGGCCGCTACGGTTCCCACGGCCTGAGCGTCTGGTCTGGCGCGATCTGACTTAATAAAACACTGGCCATGGCCCCAGCTTTACAATAATGTTGGTAAATTTTTTTTCAGATGATCAATCAGAGAGGAGCTACAGTGAAATAATACCTCCAACCTTGGAAAGTTAAACAGAGTAACTAGAAAAAAAAATATTTTAATTATTTTAATGAAGGTGGTCCAGGGGTTGAGAAGTGACATAAGCTACTACCCGACTCTAAAAAATAGAGGGTAATTTATTTATTTATTTATTTATTTAACAAAATCCACAGCTCTTAATGCTAGTAATACAAAAAAAATAAAATTAATCTTACAGCCAATAAAGGATTTACATTTTTTATATTGTGTTGTTTAAATTGACTGACGCGAGTTGTATCATTCATTAGTATTAGAGACTAAAATATTATATTACTAATGCGAAAACCAGGAGTGCTTTTATGTAGATTAAACACATTCACTTAAAAATATATAAAAATATAAGTATATAATAATAATGATATGGAAATATAAAACGTTTAAGTAGTGTGTAGATATAAACATAAGACAGTTGTAAAGTGTGGATATGATATGTAATAATAAAAAAATAAGTAAAATGAGTTTATGAGTAAGTGTATATAGTGAGTTAAATAATTGAGGTAAGTCAATTATGTTATGTATATAAGTTATAAGTTATGCGGGTAAGTCCCAAGAATTCACGACACCCAATAGCTTTCTCTTGAATGAGAACTTACTCTCGTTAAAGATGTCCAAAGAATTAAAGCGATTGTTATATGTTCGATGAATTCTTAGCACCAATGAGTGGTGAGCATAATTAGAGTGAGAGGCAGTTATGGCAAATAACTTAGTATTTGCATGTCTAGTTCTAGTTTTTGGGCAAAAGAAGCGTAAAATTCTAGGGGATAGGTCAGGACAATCTATATAATTATTACATATACCATGGAGAAACGACATATCAGCTAATGTGCGACGATCCTCAAGAGTAGATAGGCAATGAAATTGACAGGCCTGCTCATAATCATCAAAGAAACGATAACAACGGTAATTTAAATGTTTAACAAACTTGTTTTGAAGGCTCTCGATACGCTGTTTGTATATAATGTACTGAGGACACCAAACAATTGAACAGTATTCTAGTATACTTCGGACGTATGAGTAATATAAGATTTTTAGACAATCCAGGTCAGTAAAAGTACGGCTAGATCTTATAATAAAACCCAATGACTTATAAGCCTTGTCAACTATACTCTCTACATGCTCATTAAACATAAGCTTAGCATACATTATAACACCTAGATCTCGGAGTGAGTTCACCTTACCGATCTCAACACTATTGATGACATAGCTGAAAGTGGTAGGAGATCTTTTCCGCGTAAAGGAGATACAATGACACTTCAAGGTATTAATACCAATTCTGTTAATGGCATAGTAAATACTCAAACGATCGAGATCCTCTTGAAGTTTAACGCAATCCATGTTATTTCTGATTTTCATAAAAATTTTGGTGTCATCAGCATACATCAAAAACTTAGCCTGCTGAAAGCAAGAACTTATGTCATAGAGATAAGAAGCATATAGCAAAGGACCTAAAATGGAGCCCTGCGGCACACCTGATGGAATTTCAATAAAGTTTGAGCAAAAGCCTCCCACCACAACCGCCTGAGATCTGTTTCTTAAGTAGGATTCCATCCATCTCAGAAGATTACCACGGATACCCAGCTCAAACCCAGCTCAAACATAATGAATGAATGATGTTTTTGTAGGGGTTAATATTGGGTACCGACCTTAACGCATAACTTTTTTTGTCCCAAAAAGCATTTATAAGGCATAAGCTAAAAAACCATGAACTCTTTTGGCATAATATCAATTAGCTTAACATACAGAAGGCATAAACAAATAAGTCCTAATACTCACATAGCATAACATACGAAACGCATAACATTAAAACGTATAATATTCTAAAAGCTTAACATCAAATAGCATAACCTGCAAAACGCATAACATTATTATTGTCTGTTATACGTCCACTATCACGAGGCTATGGAGCCCCGGACTTTTGGAAGGAGTGCGTGGAGCCGAAGCCAACACGGAGAGGCCCTTTTCAATAACAATTTTACTGGCGAACAATGAAGTGGACACCAAGCCGGCGATTATCCCTGTCTGCACTATAAAATGCATCCAAGGACAACCACCGGATCGAGAGAACTATTGAGAAATCTACGGATGAAAACAACATGGGCTATAGTGATGTGATGGTAGTGGATTGGCTACTGGGGGAACTATGGTGATTATGGCGCCTGCCATAACAATGTCTAATAAACACGTAAAAATGGCAGACGGAGACTCGTCAACTCACAAACTGGGCCACCCTAATCAGCTGAGCACATTACAGCAAGGGAGCAACAGGGAAGTGAGAGGCTAAAGGATGGAGAGACCTCCCTAGATTTTAAGTCATCACTGGGATGCCAGAGGGCGGGCCAACTCATCACTGACGTAAGGTGTCCATCCTCCGAGCATTTCTGCTCTCGCGACTCCACTCCGACCGGCCGGTGAAGGCAAGCCAGAGGCAGGGGACCGCTTCCTCGTTAATGTTCGCTCCGACCAGCCAACTAAGACAAGCCGGAGGTGAGAAACGGTGACTTCCCCCTGGAGCACTCGGGTAGCCGCGGGGTCGCTACTTCCCAACACCTCACCTCAAGGTACCCTGCGGGCCCTCAAGGTGCCCTGCGGACATTATTATTATACTTTTATATTATTACTAGCTGACCCGGCAAACGTTGTTTTGCCTTATAAATTATAGATAGTAGCCGATGACCTACTGAATGCGTATGTGAAGTTTGGTGAAGATCGGTGTAGCCGTTTCGGAGGAGTACGGTAACTAAAACTGTGACATGGAAATTTTATATACAGGGTGTCCGGAGACCAGCGGATGTCCCTGCACGGGCGGCTGGCGGGGAAGGGTTGACCGCCCAGAATTTGTTTTTTTTTTTCTATCTTAAACGGTTCCAGCTGTACGTCACTTTTTGGTAAAAATTGAAAAATGTCTACTTTTTTGCACATTTCGGGGCATCCCGTCCGCAGATTAAGCGATAGCATTGTTTTTTTTTCGCCATGTGTTCACTTATATTGATGTTTGAAAATCACCTTAACTTTTTTTTTAATACTATAGTTAGTAACTTACAGGATGTCCCCAAAGATAGATTTAGTTTTATAAACTTTACTTTCTGCTAAGTTTGAGCATCTGTGGTGTAAAAAAAATGTATGAAACCTGTCTGGCCTACTATTGAAAAAAATTGCCTATTTCATAGGGATTCTAAAACAGTATTATACTAATAACTTTTTGTCATAAGTTACTAAATAGACATTTTTCAATTTTTACTAAAAAGTGACGTACAGCTCGAACCGTTTGAGATAGAAAAAAAAAACAAATTCTGGGCGGCCAACCCTTCCCCGCCAGCCGCCCGTGCAGGGACATCCACTGGTCTCCGGACACCCTGTATAAGATATCTCTCCATTCAGAGGTGGTTTTTTACACGGGCCTTAGCCAAGTGCGTTTCAAGATTGTAGTGATAAGAATTTTCGGACTATCCTGCAGGTGTTTAATATAACTGCCTTTTGAAGTAAAATGTACTTGTGTTTTGGTATGTCGAGGGTGTTAAGACTGTCGTGTAAAGACTTCGATATGACTTATTATTATTTATTTATCAGGCAGGCAGTTGATACAACTGATAGATTACCTATATCCAGCTATTCTAAGTCTATATTGGCTAAGTATTTGTCAAGTTTGTCATTAGAACGCATAACATACGAAAAGTATAACATATTAATACAACATGCCTTTTAGCATAGACGTAGACATATCCTACTGGGTTAGTATTATTCAGATAGGTACACAATTCCTGGTGGGTCTCCTACTTTTCGATTAAACATTTTTCGCATAATCTTCTTACGGCACAAAGTTTTTACCTTAAATATATTTTTAAAAAGAAGTTATGGCAAAATTGCCATGTTTAATTGGTCTAGCATAGTCTAAAAAATTTAGAAAACTCCTAGCGTATTAACGAACACATTTTTAGTTTGTTACAATATACCTTTCTGGTATGGAAAATGATGAGAGCGAAAGGAAATCGCTCGCTTCGCTCGCGTGTGCTTAATCACTAAGTCTAACCTAACCTAACCTACACCTATTCTTTACCTATGAGGTATACCAAGCTAGAAAATTGTATCATTATGGTCAATGTTTGGGAAGTTCCAGTTATGAGGCGTTTTCGGGTTGTAACTTATTTAATAAAATAAAATACATAGGGCAAACAGCCTCAATGGAGTGCTTCGCTTGTGGATTCTAATGGAATGAATGAATATGTGACGTCACGACCGCTGTACTGCATAGACAGTACGCGACGGACAGTCGAGTCGAATGAACGAAACGGCGCGAACAGCCAAGAACTTCAATAAAATGTAATATTGCCATAAGTCCATTATGTTAAAAAATATTATGCCATATTAAATTATGTCAATTGACTTTTATGTTTAATGTAATTATGCCATATAACCATTATGCTAAAAAATATTATGCTATTTTAAATTATGTCAACAGAATATTATGCCTTATGAAATTATGCCAAAAAAGTTTATGCGAAGAGTGGTGTTCCCGTTAATATTATGTGATTGAGGGTAGGCGTTCCTAGTTAAGAGGATAGTCTCCATTCTCTTTCTCATACAAACGTAGTTTAAATTTTCCTTCCTGGATAAAGACATGGCATAAACATATTTGCTCTAATGTCTTTATCGAGGGAGGAAAATTTAAACTACGTTTGTATGGAGAAAGAGAATGGAGACTATCCTCTTAATAGACTAGTCAGCATCCGACCTCGGTGTTTTACCTTACGTCTTTCCATTGGGGACGAGCTGATCTCTTGTGTAATGGCTTATGCCCAAACGGGCCATTCTTTTTAGCATTTTTTTTCTTTTCTTTTTTTTTAGATTTTAGATTTTTTAGCTAATTTTATTATATTTATAGCACCGATAGATTTATTTTATATAAGTGTATTACTTAGATATAATTTTGTTTGTAGGTTTGTGGTAATGTACTTATATATTTTGTATTTAGTTTATTTTTATTAAAACTAAGGTCTAAGAAAGAAAATAAATGAGTGAATAATAATGAAAAATACCTTTAAATATTATTTAATTAAGTATTTAGTTAGGTACATCATAATAGAATCGTAACTCAACAATGTCTGTTTTTGGAAGATATACATAAAATACAAATCATATGAGTATCTATTAACGCATTAGAACGCAGCTTAACATAATAGGCTACTTTTTATCTGGAAGTTTGACAGCTGCCACCTGGAATGAAGATCTCGAAGAGCCCTGTCGCTTCTACTAAAGAACTAATCGACTAGGGTCACTGGTTTCCGAGATATCGACCTTTTGAGTTTGGCAGCTGAAATATTTGAGGCACACGCACACGAATGCGTGTGCATCAAATATTTCAGCTGCCAAACTCAGAAGACCGTTCTTCTGAGTAAGATTTAAAAACGTTTCACTTGTCGTGCTCGGTTTGCTGAAAACAATGAAACTGACATTATTTATCTATTAATGCACTTCAAATTGATTTGTTGGTCGACTACGTTTGTTTAATATGTGGAATGTGCGTCCAGTAGACCACGAAAAATGAGGTTGTTAGTGGTCAACTGCGAGCCCACATCGGAAATGAAACAAAAGACCATCGAAAAAAGAGATCCGAGAAATAAATATCGTAGGAGAAAGGAATGTAAAGCTGGGGTCTCACGGCCCGTGTTTTATCACAGGCCAGATCGCGACAGACCAGACGGACAGGCCGTGGGAACCGTAGCGGCCGATCAACACAGGCCTAGACAGGCGCAACGCGGCCTGGCCTTTTTTTTTTTTTTTTTTTACGAGGGGAATCTCCTTAAGACCGTCAGGCCGCTCTCGGGGGAGAGCGGCCCGGTGTGTGGGGGTCCCCCCGGCCAAGATGGTGTGCGGCCAGGGTATACCCACTAAACCCCTCGGTGTCCTTCGCGCCGCAGTTGCCAGAGCTTGCCGGAACCTTTCGGATAACTTCGGCAAGCTCTAGCGGCGGGTGGTCCGGGTGGACCCCATCTCCAAGCGCCCAAATGGGCGAAGCCCTCTCGAAAGGCGGCGCGGACACGCCGCCACCATCTCGGGGCTCTGTGTTTGGCGACGAACTCCCCCGAGTCCGCCGCCTAAACGGCTTTAGGGGAACCAGCGATGTCTGGACACCCCTGGTTCCCCTGCGACGGGTGAGGTCTGTGGCCCCGTCGCCGACCACTTTTCGGCTGCAGGGGATAGGGCGAGCGGCAACGACACACCGACACTCCTCTTCCCCTGCAGCCCCACCGCGTCCGCCATCGACGGTGGCGGCCCCGCCGAAGCCGCGGCAGATAGGGAGAGCGGCAACGCAACACCGACACTCCTCTCCTGCCGCGGCTCCGAAACCCTCAGCCGCAATGTTGCACACTGCGGCCCACCTCAGTTACGGACGTAACCTACCGGCCGCGAGCCGAAGCTCGAGCGGCCCCTCGGGTGGGTTCCTCTTGGTTCACCGTGGGTGTCCAGGCCACGGCTACTAAGCCCCCCCGCCACGACAAGGCGGGAACCCTTCGGGGGGGGCGCGGCCTGGCCTGGGTTGTGACATAACGGATCGTGGGACCCCAGCTTAACAAATAAATAAAAACACGTATAGGTACATTTTAAAATATAATAAAATATTTCAATATTGCTTACTATTAAAATTATTTTATACTAGCTGTGCCCGCGACTTCGTCAGCGTTTTTTGAACACCTACTTATCGCTGTGCAAAAATCTATGCTTAAACGGACGACCAGGGAAGACTGTTGCTGAGCTGAAGACAATCATGGCAGAGTCTGTTTAAGTGTTGATTTTGCGCAGCGGTAGGTAACTTGTAAGTTGGGTAGGTAACGACAAAGTAGTCTTAGTAGAAAATATAAAAAAATTAACCTGACTTCAAAAATAGAAGAAATTAAGCCCCCTCGGCGTTCCTCCTTCCGCAAGTGCCGAGGTCAGTGGGAATTCCTCGCCGACTACATCCACCTACTCGGACGGCCTCATCTCTGTCCCAAAGGACAATCCCTTTCCAAGAGGCACGGACACGCCACTATCTCAAGATTGAGAGTCTCGAGATAGCCGGCGGTAATCCTAGGCTCCGAAAGCCCCAAGTTCACCACCCCGGGCTGAGGCGATTTTTTAAAGTGGTTGTCTTCCACTCGGCCTTCCCTCCTTGCCGAAAGGACCCTCAGACCCGCTGACGCAGACTTGCGGTTGACTGACAGGCCCTGGCAAAAACGACGACGGCCCGGCACTCCCTCGTAATTTTTTATAGTGGTTTTCTTCCACGCGGCCCCTTCCTTGCGAAAAAGGATCCCCGACCCCGCTCATGCGGGTTCACGGGTTAGAAGCCAGGCAAGCCCGGCTTCCCACCTTGTGCGCCTTGCAGCTTCACTGCCCGCCGCCCAGCTACTGAGTCCCCCCACTACGGTAAGGTGGACGTACATCGGGAGGGAAACTACACGCAATCTGAAAAACTGCCCGACTTCAGCTTACATAACAAATAAGTTGGTGGTACTGTATATAGGAGAAGTTATTTTGTCCCTTTTTTTCTGAAGTCGGTTTTAATTTTTTTAATTTATCTTATTTTACCCTTTTTGGTGCATTCTTGACTGCCAATAAAAATCATCAAAATTGTAACCGTAACTTTAATCACTGGGGAGTTTTTCTGATGAGAAAGTGGTTTCATGTGGTCCATCAAGTTGTACCTACTACTTCATAATATTATATTGATGGAAATCCATGCATTCATACATACATACATACAAACCATATACGGGTCGAATTTAGAACCACCTCCTTTTTTGAAGTCGGTTAAAAATAGATACTACTCATAAAATTTTTCATTTAGTATCTTCCAAAAACAGACATCTCTCATTTACAATTTTAGTATAAGTACCTATAGATTTTTGAATTATCGGTCGGTCCGACCAAAAAGTTTCTTCAACAGTTTTAAACAAATTTTAAATTTCGAACGTCACAAATTATCATTCGGAGAAACGCAGTAGGCCTTCTGGCCATACGGATAGGTCCAATATCTGATTTTTTTTTGAATTTCCGGATAACCGGTTTTTTTGTTCTAATTTTTCGATATCCAGATATCCGGAAATTATGTGTTGATTGCTCACAACATACTTCTTTGACGCAACATTGAAATCAATTAGGAGAAAATTAGAAAAATTACCTTTTCTGGATAACCGGACTTGATATCCGGATAAAAAATAGCCTAAAGCCTAATCGGGGTCAAAAGCTATCTGCATACCGAATTTGGTTAAAATCGTATGAGCCGTTTCTGAGATTAGCGTAGTCAAAGCCACACACAAACAGACAAACAGACAACCTTTTTATTTTTTTAATAGGTTCTTTTGCGTTAATAGATACCCATAAAATTTGATTTTTTTTAGTATCTTCAAAAAACAGACAAACAGACAAACAGACAACCAGAAAAACAGAAAAATAGGCTCTACTGCGTTAATAGATACCCATACAATTTATATTTTTTTAATATCTTCCAAAAACAGACACCGCTAAGTTACGATTTTATTATATGTATAGATTATATTTTTATTTTATAAAATATTTATAAGTTTGTAGCTTTTAGTTATTATTTTAAACCCTAGTCTTAGCCCTAGTTATTTTAAACCCTAGTCTTTTAGTTATTATTTTAAACCCTAGTCGAAGCGGTTTAACGCGTTGGTTCGGATTACCAATAGTCGCGGGTTCGAATAGGTACTAAAGTTTTTGAAAGCATTTTTTCAAAAGCAGTATTCCTAAGTGAGGATTAACTCTAAGAAATAATGTTTACATGTTTGGAATGTGTCATCTTATATTGTAAATCATTTCCATGTAATATGGGAAGTTACAAGCCGAGTCGATCTGCAAAGTTCGCCGGTAGATGTCACTACGAGGCCTTACTCGCAAGAACACACGAAGAGGTGCTTTCTTAAATTCGACCCGGCTGGAGGGCTACCCGTGGCGAAGCGGTTTAACGCGTTGGTTCGGATTACCAATAGTCGCGGGTTCGAATCCCGCCGGGTACTAAAGTTTTTGAAAGCATTTTTTCAAAAGCAGTATTCCTAAGTGTGGATTAACACTAAGAAATAATGTTTACACCCTAGTCTTAGTTTAATATTGTATACTCGAAAAGAGTAAGCTGTTGAGACTAAACTTTTTATAAGAACCTTTGTCACAGCGAAACAATAAATATTTACTTTACTTTATTATTATTACAACAATCTAGCTAGTCTATGGATTAGTCTAAAAAATATTTAATAATACTTAGTGACCACTGACCAGCAAAGATTTTTAACTCAAAAGCCTATAAGATAGCCGATAGTAAGCTACTGAGTAGCATTTTAATATGAGAACCGAAGTTATTGAGAGAGAAATGAGTTATTGATGTCAGTTAAAAACATACTCGACCATTTTAAAAACGATCTCTGAAAAAAAAAAAAAATCGAATGATTTTCTATGGGTTCCTTTTTTACATTTTCATGTAGGCACGGAATCATTTATAGTCCAGGATCCCTGGTACATTTTTGCCAATTGATTACTATCAAGCTAGTTTTCCGTGAGTAGCTTCATTTTGATGCCCTACAATTTCCTATACGAAATTCTCGATTGTGGTAGATAACAGAGGTAGGATCTGTACTACTAGGTACTTTTGAGCATAGGACCGGGATAACGTACCACGCAATTTGTAGGACAAAATGACGGTTAAATTAAATAAATCTATACATATAATAAAATCGTAACTCAGCGGTGTCTGTTTTTAGAAGATATCAAAAAAATATAAATTGTACGGGTATCTATTAACGCAGTAGATCCTATTTTTATGTTTTTCTGGTTGTCTGTTTGCCTGTGTGTCAGTTTGTCTGTTTTTTGAAGATACTAAAAAAAAACAAATGTGAAAAGTATCTATTAACGTAATAGAACTTATTTTTAAAATAATATGGTTGTCTGTTTGTCTGTTTGTGTGGACTTTGACTACGCTAATCTCAGAAACGGCTCATCCGATTTCAACCAACTTCGGTATGCAGATAGCTTTTGGCCCCGAATAGGCTTTAGGCTATTTTTTATCCGGATATCAAGTCCGGTTATCCGGAAAAAGTAATTTTTCTAATTTTCTCTTAATTGATTTGAATGTTGTATCAAAGAAATATGTTGTGAGGAATCAACACATAAATTCCGGATATCCAGATATCAAAAAATTCGAAGGAAAAAAACCGGTTATCCGGAAATTCCAAAAAACACAGATATTGGACCCATCCGTATGTCCAGAAGGCCTACTGCGTTTCTCGGAATGATAATTTCTGACGTTCGAAATTTAAAAAATTGTTTAAAACTGTTGAAGAAAATCGGACCGACCGATTATTTTATTCATGAATCTATACTATAATTTGATTATACTAAAATTGTAAATGAGAGATGTGTGTATTTGGAAGATACTGAAATACAACAAATTTTATGAGTAGTATCTATTAACGCAATATAACCTATTTTTAACTGACTTCAAAAAAGAAGGAAGGTTCTTAATTCGACCCGTATATTGTTTGTTTGTATGTACCTATGTATCATATGAATGTATGGATTTCCAACAATAGAATATAATAAAGAACCAGGTACAAATTGATGGACCACCTTCTCAAACCATTTTCTCATCAGAAAACTCCTCAGTGATTAAAGTTACGGTTACAATTTTAATGATTTTTATTGGCAGTCGTTAATGCACTAAAAAGGGTAAAATTAAATAAATTAAAAAATTTAAAACCCAACGCCATATTATAAAAAGGAAAAAATAACCTCTTCTATATACCTACAGTACCACCAACTTATTTGTTCTTCTGTGATGAGGTTGGATCGAATCTTGGGATCAGATTAAATGTTAACTCGGAGGGACAGTCCTACTTTAACTTTTGTATGCCATCTGCATCTTATTTACAGATAATGCAATGCATTAGTAACTATAAATTTAATAAAAGCGATAATCTAGTTATTTTTATGGGAAATAGGGGAAGTCTAACCAAAAGAGACCTTATTCAATATTGTGATACTTTAGATTCACTTAATATAAACAAAATTGTAATGTTTACACTTCCCTACTATAATGACTTGCCAGCTGCGGAAAATAGGCTAAGATATAACATAAACTTGACATTGAACACAATATCTTGTTACAATAAGAAGTTCAATGTTATTGACATAAATAATATTATTAGTAATAATTATTATTTGACGAAGGGTAAGCATAAGCTTTCAGATTATATTAAAAGACAAGTAGCCATTTCGCTACATTATTTTTTTAAAACTACAGCCAATAACTTGGCTACCCAAAATGCTTCTATTGAGCATTGTAACCGACTTCAATATAATAATTTGACACTGGGTAATTGTTCATATCCACCTAATTTAAATTAACTTCTAAGACAAAAGAGGCACGCTCTTGCATTAAACACAATGACATAAATGTTAGTTTGTCTAAAATAGATTCTGTGACAATGGAGGTATCCTCTAGCTGTAATAGTCAACTTTTAATTGCGCTATCCGATGAGTCGAATAATCATAATTACCTTAATAATTGCCCTCAAATAAAAAAATGTAAAATAAACTATGTAAGTAGTATCAACCTGGTGCATCAGAATATCCGTGGCTTTGCAGAGGGCAAAAGACTAACACTGGAACTGTATATGAACTCTGAAAATATTGATATTGTGTGCTTAACTGAGCATCACCTCCGGGCTCACGAGCTCATGTTCAGTTTCAGCGATCACCAGGTTGGCAGCTCATTCTGCAGGGTAAATACGAAGCAAGGAGGTTCTCTTATTTTATTGAATAAACAGCTAAAATATAAAGAAAGAAAAGATATCGTATCTATGTCTGTAGAATGTGTAACTGAAATAGCTTGTGTAGAACTGGAGCAGTTAATAATAGCATGTGTGTACAGACGACCAAAGCCGTACAATTTTAAGAAATTTATTGACATATTAGATACAATGTTAGCAAAACTAACAAAATCAAAAAAGCAATTGATTGTATGTGGGGATTTTAATGTTGATTTACTTAAAGTATCTTCTTTCTCCACCATACTTTTAAATTTGTCTCAATCACACAAACTAACTAATTTGTTTCTGGAGCCTACCAGAACTACTGAAACTACTGCAACCTGCATAGATAACATCTTCATATCCGAAGATGTTACTGCTATTAGCAAATCTGTTATAAACAAATTGCAATCAGATCATAGTGGCCAGTTAGTCAATTTTGTAATAGTAAAAAAACCAATACCCAAAAGAAAAATAACATATGTGCCAGTAACTGCCGTTCGACTAGAGAAACTTAAATTGAATTTGGCTAACGTCATGCCATTTCTACCATGTGACATGGATGCAAACATATTATACAACAACTTTTTTTCAGTTCTTAACGAACAGTTTCAATCTATTTTCACGTCCAAATCAATGGTGGTATCAGGCAAGCGTGAGTTCAGTGACTGGGCCACGGTCGGCATTCATAGAAGCAGACGAAAACTTTACGAGTTGTACGCAGAGAGACAGTTTCATACTTCAGAGGAGTTTAAGGCTTACGTTAAAAATTATTCAAAGATATTTAAAAGAGTTTGTATATTGGCGAAGTCCTTACACATTAAATCTACAATACAGAATAGTAATGATAAAATTAAAGCCACTTGGAAAATAATAAATGCTGAAACTGGTAAAGTCTTTAACAAAAATATTGATTTTAAGTTGGACATTGGCGGAAGGATGACAAACACTGACCAAGATGTTGCGAATGAGTTTGAGAATTTTTTCACTAATGTGCCTACTACTCTGACAAAAGCCCTAAACTCCTCTACCCCCATTGCTAAATCTCTTTTAGAAGCAAATGTACCTGAATGTAGTAAAGCATTTCAATTCAAATATGTTAAAAAACATGATATTTTAGTAATTTTTAAACAAATCAATGTAAAGAAAACTAAAGACTTATGGGGGATTTCTGTTCCTATTGTTAAATCCTTGATAGAAGTTATTGTACCTGAGCTTGTTATTATATTCAATAGGTGCATAGATTGTGGCGTGTTTCCTGATCAAATGAAATTTAGTAAAGTAATTCCATTATTTAAATCCGGTAGTACATCGGACCCCTCTAATTTTAGACCCATATCAGTACTACCTACATTAAGCAAAATTTTTGAAAAAAATATATTGAACCAGCTACTAAAGCATTTTGATGACAACAATATTTTACACAATAAACAGTTCGGTTTTAGTAAGGGTCGCTCGACTACTGATGCGGGCATTGCATTAATTGAAAACATATTTGATGCTTGGGAGGAGTCGCATGATGCATATGGCGTATTCTGTGACCTCTCCAAAGCGTTCGATTGTGTTCGACATGATACTTTGATCATGAAGCTACGACACTACGGTATCGGGGACGGCGCATTGGATCTTCTTTCTTCTTACCTGAGTGATAGGATTCAGTGTGTCGACATTAACGGTAAACGTTCCCCTGGATCACCTGTAACTTTAGGAGTTCCTCAAGGATCCATATTGGGACCTTTTTTATTTCTAGTATATATTAACGACTTACCTTTCCTCGTGAAGGAAAATCATGGGATAGTATTGTTCGCAGATGATACCTCATTGGTATTTAAAGTAAAAAGACGACAATCTAATATTGACGACGTGAACAATGCTCTCTCTAGATTAGTATATTGGTTTAATGTTAATAATATGCTACTAAATGGATCTAAAACTAAATGTATTCGATTCACACTACCAAATGTAAAACAAGTTAAAACTTCTGTAAAAATTGATAATGAGGAGATCGAAATAGTCGATAAAGCTGTCTTTCTGGGTATAACTTTAGACGCTAAGCTTCAATGGGGCCCACACGTGGAAGCTCTGTCGAAAAGGCTTAGTTCCGCAGCTTACGCAGTTAAGAAAATCCGGGAATACACAGATGTTGAGACGGCCCGCCTAGTCTACTTCAGTTACTTTCACAGCATCATGTCATATGGTATCCTGCTGTGGGGGTGTGCTGCTGACATAGAAACCATTTTTGTTTTGCAAAAGAGAGCGGTGCGAGCTATCTACAAAATGGGCCCCAGGGAATCGCTTGAAGAAAAGTTTAAAGAGATAAACATTTTAACTGTTTACTCTCAATACATTTATGAAAATCTGCTATACGTACATAAGAATAAATCAAGTAAATTTCACAAATACAGTGATGTCCGCCAGGTTAATTTGAGACACAAGGATGATCTGACTGTGCCCTATAGTAGGCTCCAGAAAATAAGTAAGTCGTTCTGTAGCACTAGTGTACTTTATTATAATAAACTACCTGAAGACGTATTTGACATGTCCATTACAAGATTCAAAAAATATATTAAACTTAAATTGTGTAATAAGGCGTACTATAGCACGTCAAAATATTTTGATGAGAAGAATCCATGGACATGATTGTTAACTGCTCCTGTTCAGATTAAGATCTGTATTATGACGATTGTAATATAAAACATGATAAAAAAAAATAATTGGAAAAAAAAACCCCATGAGTTTCTTGTGGTTTCTTCTCATCGGAGGGCGCGTTCCGAAACCTCGGTAAATTAAAATCTCGACGTTTCAAAACGTACGTATGTGTGTATAATATACGTTCTAAATGAATAAAAAATTTTGAGTTTTTTGAGTTTTTTTATCTAAGCTGAAGTCGGGCAGTTTTACTGGGTATATATATTTATATTCACTTTATATTCAGATTCAGAACGAGGGGGTGCAGGGCTGTCGTGGTTTTTGCCAGGGTCTGGCTGCCAACCAGCGGGAGCGGGAGTCCTTTCGGCAAGGAGGGGGCCGCGTGGACGACAACCACTTTAAAAAAATCACCTCACCCCGTGGTGGTGAACTTGGGGCTTTCGGAGCCTCGGATCACGAGTCTCGAGACGGTGACCTCGATACTTGCGGAGCGAGGGACGCTGTGGGGATTTAGTTGGTAAACCTATGGCAGAGAGCCCGCACACAGGCCGCTTTCCCCGGGGCGCAATCCCCACGTAAAAAAAAAGATTGCATGTAGTTTCACTGCCCGACAGCATTTTAACAGATAAGTCAGTTGCATTGTATGCAGAGTGCGTTTCAGCTTTAAAAATTCCTATGCCGTCATGTTGGTAGCAAAACAACAAAGTGCAAAATACAAAAAAAAAAAAACATGTGCTACCTTGAATTAGGGAAGATTCATATATGAAGAATGAATGAACGAATCTTCCTGTATTCAAGGTTTAGGGTATAGCACATTCAAGATATTAAGGTAAGACTTTTTTGTTTTGCTACCAACAAACGGCATAGGAATTTAAAGATGAAACGCACTATAGGAGAGATTATTTTCTTCTTTTTTTTGAAGTCAGGTTATTTTTTTTTTTTTTTCCACAAAGGCCTTTGCCTTGGCCTTTGGCAAAAGCCTTTGTCGTTACCTTCCCTACCTACAAGTTACCTACCGCTGCGCAAAATCAACACTTAAACAGACTCGGCCATGATTGTCTTCAGCTCAGCAACAGTACTTCCCTAGTCGTCCATTTAAGGGTAGATTTTTACAAAGCAATAAGTAGATGTTCGAAAAACGCTGACGAAGTCGCGGGCACAGCTAGTAAATAAATATAAATATTGCACGACATTACACACAGCGCAATCTAGCCCCAAACTAAGCACTAGGCTTGTACTATGGGTACTAGACAACGGATATACTACATATAATACTTTTTTTTTTTTTGTAAATACATACATAATATGATACATAAAAAACACTGAATATCCCATGTTTTCGGATCGTGGTGAGTCCTAGGACATGTCGGTTTTCTCACGATGTTTTCCTTCACCGTAAGAGCGATGTTATTAGCGCACATACCTTTTTCTTAAAAAAAAAAGACATTGGTGAGCGGTCGGCCTGGATTCGAACCCACGACTTTTGGAATGAAAGTCGGGGTATCTACCACTAGACCAACACCGCTCAATTATTATATATAAATCTATACATATAATAAAATCGTAACTCAGCGGTGTCTGTTTTTGGAAGATATAAAAAAAATATAAATTGTATGGGTATCTATGAACGCAGTAGAACCTATTTTTCTGTTTTTCTGGTTGTCTGTTTGTCTGTTTGTCTGTTTGTCTGTTTGTGTGTGCCTTTGTGCCCGCTAATCTCAGAAACGGCTTATCCGATTTTAACCAAATTTGGTATGCAGATAGCTTTAGATCCCGATTAACATATAGGCTATTTTTTATCCGGATATTTTGTCCGGTTATCCGGATAAAGTGATTTTTCTGCTTTTACTTAGTTAGTTTGAATGTTGTATTGAAGAAGTATGTTGTGTGGAATCAATACATGACTAACCGGATATCCGGTCGAAAATAAAAAAAACCGGATATCCAGTTTTTTTTTCAGGAAATTCCTAAAATACCGTATACCTTTGTCTCTATATATCCGGATCCTTCGGACATACGGAAATTCTTTATAATGGTTGTTTTTAACCGACTTTAAAAAAAAGAGGATCTGCTCAATTCTACCCGCATATTGTTTGTATGTGAATATGTTCAAACCGTACTCCGGCATATAAAGTCCGATTTCGATCATTCTTTTTTTATTTGGAAAGTGAGAGTCCCGAGTTGGTCCCATAAATTGTTGGTGAAGATCTGATGAGAACCTTCGGAATGATGAGCAGAATAGCATCCCGCAATGCTGTAAATTACTAATTTTTGGACTTCCATCAATAGAATCGGCTTATTAAGAACAAGGTATAAATTGATGGACCACCTGAAACCACCTTCTCAAAAATTCTTCAGTGATTAAAGTTACGGTTACAATTTTGATCATTTTTAGTGGCAGTCGAAAATTCAATAAAAAGGATTTTAAAAATATTGCTGTAATGGGGCAGTTTTACTGAGTAGATGCTGATTGCATGTAGTTTACGTGGCACGATGGCAGCTGTGGATTCCGATTTAAGGAACGGTGGCCTACCGAGCCGAGTGATGGCTTCCGATTCGACGGCTGCGCGTTCGAGTCACGAGTCCTGGACACGACGTTACGTTTTACCCTCCAGATGGTCGTCCACCTTGCCGTTGTGAGGGGACTCAGTAGCTGAAAGCTAAGAGGCGCACGAGGTGGGAAACCGGGCTTGCCTGGCTTCTAATCCGTAATCCCGCGTCAGCGGGCTCGGGGGTCCTTTCCGCAAGAAAGGGGCCGCATGGAAGATAACCACTATAAAAAATCACCTCAGCCTCTGGTGGTGAACTCGGTGAGGGAGGGGGGGCTTTATCACCGGCTTTGGGGACCTCGAGACGGTGGCGTGACCGTGCTGAGGGAGGGGAAACGGAGAGGGATTGTCTATCGGGCAGAGGTAGAGATGAGGCTTGGAAAGGCCGCCGTTGTCGGGTAAACCTATGGTAGGGAGCCCAACGAGAGTGGCCTGACAGTGCATAAGGTGCAGTACCCACGTAAAAAAAAGATATCATTTAGTTAAGCTACCCAACTTCAGCTTACATAACAGAAAGTCAGTTGCACTGTATGTTGGAGAGCTTATTTTTATTGTTTTGTCCTTAATTCGAAGTCGGGTTTTGATTTTTTTGAATTTTCGATAAAGGCTACTTCTTATTATAAGTAATGCGTATAAGCATGCAACACGTTACCTACCGCTGCGCTGTGCAAAATCTACACTTAAATAGACTCTGCTATAATTCTCTTCTGTTCAGCAACAGACTTCCCTGGTCGTCCGTTCAAGTGTAGACTTTTGCTCAGCGATGGGTAGGTAGTCCGAAAAACGCTGACGAAGTCGCGGGCACAGCTAGTACTAAATAAAAATAAAAAAATCTGTTGGTAGTAATGATTTATGATAACCTCGTTATCGATATATGTAGGACTCTTTGATCAAACCACAGATTTTGTAGGACAAATATTTTTTCATATTATGTAGTAGGGACCCTGGACTATTAACATAATATTACTTACGACGACGAGGACCCATGTTGACTCCGCGCCGGAAGATCCGCCATTCGTATGGCGTGTCATAATGGCGGTAGGGTTTGTTTTCTGTAACATAGAGGAAATAATAGTTATTTGTTATGCAAGGCTGCAACGTTGGTTTTTGATGCGAGTACTTGTATTGAAACCTGAGGCGAAGCAATGTAGGATTCAAATATAGGATGCTGAGCGTTGCGAAGGCACGCAGAAATCTGCGTGTAAAACCAAATCTTTCCGAGGTGTGAGGTGAAATAGGCTTGAAAGTTGGTTTTTGGTGCGAGTAAGTACTTATATTTATATTGAAACCTGAGGGTATCGAGGGTTCGAGGTCTTGCATAACAAATAACTAGGTACTTCTTTATTTGGGGTCGGCGCAGTAGGTAAGCCATCATTGACCATACCTTCTGCTTGACACCAACCCTCCTAAGCAGTTTATCCGCCACTGCGCGGGGAGAACTTAAGGTTTGCTAGTCTCCCTCAGATTAGTCGCCTTTTACCACATCCACGGGAAGAGATGGGGTAACCAACGGCTTATAACCCTATTCTTTAGCGGGGATACACGGCATCATGCGAAAGTATGATATAAACTGGCATTACCTTCCAACTCCTCAGGGGGGAGTGGTTGCGGTGGTCTTCGACTGATCCTCGTGGATTGATATTCTGAAAGTGATTCAGCATTAGTGGTATATACCTATACTCGCCGCCTGGCGCGGCCATTACTTAGATGGGTGACTCAGTTATGTGTATGGCAGAATCAGAATTTTAAATCAAATCATACACCTTTGAAAAAGCATTAGATTGCACTCCTGCTTTTTCGAAGATCCAGTAATTACACATAGTGGACGTCAAACAGTGGGATATTCTAAAATAAATAAAACGTTCCACACAGCGCAATTTAGTCACAAACTAAGCACTAGGCTTGTATAATGGATACTAGATAATACTAGAAAGTACTGATAGTCTTGAGTTTTTAACCTAACCCGCATTTGGGTTAGGATTTTGGGTTAAGTTAGGAATATACCTATATAAGGGGAGTGAACAAGATCGTTGACCAGTAAACACCACCACTGAAGTTTTAATGATAAATCCAACATACATACGTAATGTGATACAAAGAAAACACCCAGACCCAAATATTTATTTTGAAGCATAAATACTCGCATCCGGCGGGAATCGAACCCGTAACCTTCTGCATTGCATTGGGGCCTTCCCCCGACGCACCAAGAGGCCATCAAAAGCAAACAAACTGAATTTACCTCTAATATCCTCAGGGGTTGGAGGTAGTGGTCTCAATTGAATGTTGATCTTCTTATTAGCTGAAAAAATAATGTAAATACTGTTGTTTATTTTAATTTATATTTTAAATGTAGAGTGCCTATAGTCACGTAAGATACATCCTCCGATACGGAGGAAGACCGTACGACTCAAATATCTTCCAAAATAACGGTGTTTGTGCGACATTGCAACTGCCGGGTGCCACAGATCGGTGCGGGGTGAATTGCTCTTGTGAACACCGTGGCTAAACCAAACAATATCACCTATTTTGGGAGATATTTGAGTCATACGGTTTCCCCCGTATCTGATCTTACCTGACTATACTCTTAATATGTATTACCTGAAACCTACAACTTCTACTACAAACAATTTCTTTAACAAACATGCTGAAAACCAGCGCTGTGCTGGTGCGTCTCGCAACTTAAGTTGGAATTTCACGGCCCGTTTTATCACAGGCCAGGCCGCGCCACGCCCGTCGAGGCCTGTGCGACTGATTGCGTCTCGCAATCAATATTAATATTATAAAGAGGAAAGATTTGTATTTTTTTTGTGTGTTTGTATGTATGTTTGTAATGAATAAACTCAAAAACTACTAATAGGCCAAGCTGCAGGGAATTCCCATTACAAAAGGTGGTGTAACAAATTTTATGATTTTATGTTATTTAGCTAAGTTAGCTTGATATAAATTCTATTTCTTGACCTTGGGGCACGACGGGGTATATCCGATATTTTGAGTTTAATATGCTTTTTGCACATAGTGTCTCGATAATAAGTCGTATGACAAAAGTGTCTAAGAACAGTATGTAGAAGTCAAAAACTTTTGCATTCTGTCCATACATGTCAATTCTGTAAGTCTTACAGGTAAAAAGTTACAATCAAAAGAAGAAAAATGTTAAATGCGCCATATAGGACACCGTGTCGTACTACTAGCGCCATCTTGTAGGCGGCCACCACAAATAATTTGTTGTTGCTTATTATGGAAACGATTTAAAAAAAATTGTCGTAGAAATCTATACTGATTTTATTTAATGTTGTTTTTTCTTTTTTTGATTGTAACTTTTCACCTTACAGAATTGACATGTATGGACAGAATGTAAGAGTTTTTGACTTCTACATACTGTTCTTAGACACTTTTGTCATATCACTTACTATCGAGGCACTATGTGCAAAAAACGAAATATTAGTAAAATATCGGACATACCCCGTCGTGCCCCAAGGTCAAGAAATTGAATTTATGTCAAGCTAACTTAGCTAAATAACAAAAAATCATAAAATTTGTTACACCACCTTTTGCAAGGCTACGTAAGAGGTGATTTCCCTGCTGCTTGGCCTATAAACCGTTTTCAAAAATTCTTTCTCCATTAGAAAGCTACATTCATCCTGAGTAACTTTTGATCCTGATATTCCTACGGGATCGGGACTTACGCGGGTGTAACCGCGGGGTGTAGCTAGTTGATAATACTTAGAAAAATATTAATCATATAAACTGAAATTACTTATCACTTCCTGAGGGGTTGGAGGTAGAGGTCTAAATCTAAAGTTCATCCTCTGCGGTTGATTACCTGAAAAAAAAATAATCGCCATTATTTTGATAAGTAAAAAAAAAGTTTATTTGACTTTTTATTGTACTACTTTCTCGGCGTGATGTATGGCGTATATATAGTATACCCATGCAAAGTTACAGCTTCTTAGCACAAAGCGTCTCTAAGCTAAGCCGCGGATAGACAGACAGACGGACAAGACTAAACTATATCTAAGGGTTTCTTGTTGACTACAAAACACTAAAAAAAAATTGACAGGTCGTCTCAAAATCCGTAGCTGAACACCATGGAAAAGTTTTTAATGACTTTGTCTGTTTGTTCGTTTCTTTGCGCTACTCTTGGAACATACCGAACGGATCTTGACACTGTCTTCACTAATAATACGCCTACTAAGGTGGGACACATGATACAGATAGTTTCGAGCTTCGTGCCAACGCGAACCCACGGCCCGTTATATCACAGGCCAGGCCAGGCCGCGTCACGCCTGTCGAGGCCTGTGCGACTGATTTTCGTGTCACGCGACGACAGGCTTCACGAACGCTACGGTTCCCACAGCCTATCTGTCTGGTCTGGCGCGATCTGGCTTGATAAAAACGGGCTGTGGGACCCCCGCTTTACGCGATGGTGTTCGTGTAGAATTAACCGCTTACAAAGTGAAAAAGCAGCTTGCTCAGAAAGGGTAGTTTGTACTCTTGTTCCAGCTGTCGGCAAGTCAACAGTGTCGTGCGAGCGGCGTCTTTACTCATTTTTGTCGCCCTCACAGTTCGGTCAGAGTCTACGTTCCTGATGATGGCTTTTTAAAGCCGAAACGCGTCGAAGCATGGTTAATGATTGGTGTCACTAACACTAAAGCATATTTCTGCCGCATGCAAAGAGCGGTGGGAGGGTGGTGCTCTTTGCAAGCTGCACACTGCACGCTGTGTTATGTTATAACACTAGTCAGGTGTCGGGACTAAAAACTAAATATTATTCTTTTACCGAGTAAGGGTAGTTTGGTTTAAAAATTTGTTTCCCACAAAAGGTTCAAATTCTTTGTATTGGTATCGCGACATAAGTGTGATATGTACCTACCTATTTTCCTATGATATTCCCTGTACCAAAGCAATGTAAAATTTTGCACTTTAAGTTCGAAGAGTTTGTAAAGAGCCAGATTAAAATACCCGTGTGTATAAGGAAAAAGTAATTAACCCATAACGTACTTTTGTTTAGTAGCCATTAAAAACGGTTAATTGGTTACGAAGATCACCTCCAAGGAACATCCTTCCATATATCTACCCAAACTTTACCTCTTTATATTATTAGAATAGATAAGTTATCTCCCACTGTGCAAAATTCCACACCTAATCGGTCGCCAAGGGATGAGGTATCTATGATTCCCTGTCTACTATTTTTAACTCTTTCTCTCTTTCTTCTGATTTTCTTAGGCTCGTTTGAATTAAACGCATTTATAGAAGCCACTTACTTCCCAGTGATTTTGCCTGTACGAGTGATTAACTTTACAGTTAACACATTCGCCAAAAGTTCGTTATTTAAGAGGATGGTCTCCATTCTCTTTCTCCATACAAACGTAGTTTAAATTTTCCTCCCTGGATAAAGACATTAGAGCAAATATGTTTATGCCATAAAACCTATATCTGTCATGACAATGCATCTACCTTTTAATTTTTTTTAATTTTCTAATTAAAATAATAATAAAAAATAATAAAATGAAAAAATGACAGATATAAGTTTTATGGCATATCATATTTGCTCTAATGTCTTTATCCAGGGAGGAAAATTTAAACTACGTTTGTATGGAGAAAGAGAATGGAGACTCTCCTCTTAATTACTAAATATTTCATTAGAAAAAGAGCGACATCTCTTGCCGAGCTTAAGCAGGTAGGTTAGGTTATGTTAAGTAGGTAGTGCTGCTACTTTACCTGCTACTTTACGTCTGGGGTATTGAATTTCTTCATAGATCTGCGAGCCACGATCACTTTCTTCTGGTGTAATATTCTTAGAGATCCTTTTACGGAGTACTAAAACAAGAGTAAAGATATTGAACGAATCGACGTTACAAACAGCTCAATCTAGCCACAAATTAAGCACTTGGTTTGTTGTATGGGTACTAGACAACGGACATACTTATCTATACTACCTATTATCCTTTTATCAAATGAAAGAGCATAACTTTTGTGACAACACTATAATACGTTTGATAGAAATCGGCTTAGTTGTTCAAAATATATGGGCCTCAGCTCGGAAATAAAAACCGAATGTTTTCAAATATGCCCGAGTGGGGTATCAAATGAAAGAGCTTAACTTTTGTCAAAACAATGTGTTATCATGGAACTGATCTGATGATGGAACAGGCAGAAATCAACAGGCTATCATTATTTAAATAAGATAACTTGCTGTATTTGGGTTTGTTAAAATCGTTTTGAATAGTAGACACTAAAATGATCTTATTGATGGTTTAGTGATGAAGCCTCTAGTTGACCATATGAACTAATATTTTAACCTTCATTTTATTTATATTTGCCAGCATTGTTCCACAGCTGGTTAGAGGCCTCCCTCCAACTCTTCCATTCGGGCCTATTTTGGGCTATGGTTTGCCACTCACACCATTTTTCTTTAGACGTAATATTTTGAAAAAAAAAACGTGTGCCTGGCACCAACCCTTCTAGAGACCAAGCAGTTTATCCGCCACCGCGCGAAGAGAACTTAAGGTTTGCTAGTCTCCCTCAGAGACCCTCACAATGACCTAACAAGACAACTTACCTGTTGCAATAATCGAAACGATAATCAGAAAAGCGATTATGCCAAGAACTGAGAATATTATAGTCAAGGTGTAGTTTTCGGGGCCTGAAATAAATAAAATTTTAAATAAAGTTTTCGCGATGTTGTATTAAAATTCAAGACATTTTTCGATTCTATTCTTAAAGTAATAAACACCACGCGATTCAAACCGAAAAATGTCTTTTATTTCATCAATAAGCCTTTAGGTACTAGAAAATTAAGTTTCAAGGTTAAATCTGGTTTAAAGTCAGGCATGTTAAACTTGGTTTAAATGTAAACCATGGTTAGACTTTGTTTTCTAATAGTCCTCAATTATTTTTCTATGGCACCCACAATCAGTTGAATCTCAAAACTGTTGATCCACTGTTAAAGTACCCACTGTTTTGATCGACACGGTACTTACTGTTTGATCGACACGGTACTTACTGTTTGATCGACACGGTACTTACTGTTTGATCGATATGGTACTTACTGTTTCATCGTCAAGGTACTCACTATTTGATCGACACAGTACTTACTGTTTGATCGACACGGTACTTACTGTTTGATCGAGATGGTACTTACTGTTTGATTGACACACTACTTACTGTTTGATCGACACGGTACTTACTGTTTGATCGACACGGTACTTACTGTTTGATCGATATGGTACTTACTGTTTGATCGATATGGTACTTACTGTTTGATCGACACAGTACTTACTGTTTGATCGACACGGTACTTACTGTTTGATCGATATGGTACTTACTGTTTGATCGATATGGTACTTACTGTTTGATCGACACAGTACTTACTGTTTGATCGACACAGTACTTACTGTTTGATCGACACGGTACTTACTGTTTGATCGATATGGTACTTACTGTTTGATCGACACGGTACTTACTGTTTGATCGACACGGTACTTACTGTTTGATCGATATGGTACTTACTGTTTGATCGATATGGTACTTACTGTTTGATCGACACAGTACTTACTGTTTTATCGACACAGTACTTACTGTTTGATCGACACGGTACTTACTGTTTGATCGACACGGTACTTACTGTTTGATCGATATGGTACTTACTGTTTGATCGACACAGTATGACTTAGTACCCACTGGATAAATACTAGAACTTCCTTTGTAAGACTTACTTGTTTCATTGTTGAGTATCTCATGTTTTAAGTCCTGGTCCATTTTGACATCATTTTTAGGCATCATTGTATAACCGGCTGAGTTGACTGTTGGAATGAAAGGCAGCTTTAACAGATGTAAATATACCTATCTAATTATTAAAGTAGAGACGCGTCGTTCCGGACCGTAATAGTTTCTGGAAACATGATCAAAAAGGGATCGATAACAATCCAATCCGCGATCTCTATAGAAATCAGTCAACATGTCCGGACCGTGCCGCACGAGACGGACGGCAAGTGAGCGAACGGCGACCGACAACTGTCTGGAACAAGCGGACCGATTAGCGTCGCGGAACGATTACAACATGAAACATGTTCGGTCCGCGCGGAATGGCAAGCGAGCGACGACGACGGCGGCGAACGACCGAGCGCCGAGCCGACGGACCGATCAACGCCAAGGAACGATTACGACTCGACACGAGGTGAGAGCGCGAGTGAGTGAGTGATCGTTCCGCGACCCGAAAGCGACAGAGAGGAGAGACATTTCGCAGTATGCATGCAGCAATCACTTTTAAATTGAAAGTATTTGGGTCGATAATTGATTGTTTCCGGCAGGACATGGACATGTTTTAATTGCAAGTACCTATTTACTAAAAATGCTCTGGTTGCCTACGTCTGGATTGACTGAACTTAATAGTTCCGCGCACATGTTTTCTGGAACTAGTTCCGAGAGCGAAATGAACGATTCCATGTTCAATCCGCAAGAGGACATGTTAAGCCCATGTCCCCACTTACTAACACAATAACAACCAATATGGTGACAGACTGATATAATCAAAATCACCAAAATCTCATAAGCACCAATATGGTGACCGACTGATATCGACGGTTGCAGGTTCGTTTGGTGTAACTGACAAAACACGATTTTTCACTAGAGCCATTTAAAGTTTTTTTTGTCTTAAAACGAACATAACTTTGTTTATGTGCAACCTATTTAGAATCTATTTCCACGCAAATTCTTAGAATTTACCGTACTTTTTGACTAAATATGAAAAATGTTCCTATATATTGTATTTTAGAAAATAGACTGCAATTACACCAAAGTTTCTACGTACTCTTGACAGTTACACTAAATTGATCATATTTTTATTTTAAAACGTTCAGGTCAAAGTAGTGTAACTACAGTTGCAAACAAAATGATGTAATACATTTTGATACATGGGTGGATGTCTACTTATTTGATTGCCGTGTATTTTGGTGTAAGTACTAAAGATTGTAGGGAAAACCTTTAAAAAAAAACCTGTTGCAAGTTACACTACTTTTACATTATTCTAAGAATGTATAAGAAATCCATTTTATAGCAAGAATAATAAGGATATATTTAAATTAATATACCAATGTCCAGCCCACCACTATACTACAGGAAGTGAGACACTTTTTATACGAGTCTGCCGACGACCTCGCGCTGGCTGCTGAGACGACTCGCTTCAAAGATGCTGAACAAAAGCTGAGGGTTGCGTTGGAAGTACTCGACAGTTACTACGACGAGAATGGCCTCAGGCCTAATCCGTCTAAAACTGAGCACGACTGAGCGTGCGCTTTCCATCTGGGTAATCGCCAAGCTAACAGAGCTATTAAAATATCGTGGCGAGGAGTCGACATTGAGAACTGCTCACAATTATTCGCGCTACTAGGGGATAATCTTAGATAGGTCCCTGACATACAAACCACTCTATCAGTTCATCAAAAACAAATTTGGATCTTGGAATATCCTACGGAAACGACACCTGCAGAACAGTTACAGGATGCCTAAAACCTACTCTGCTGAACCAGCTGTATATCCTCGCACTAGTTCCTTGTGAAACTGGGTATTGTGGGCAGGAAACTGACCCCCGAGATCCTATAAATAGAACTACGAGGTAATTATTTATAATTAATTAATTAATATAATTAATTATATTAATTAGTAATTAGACAGCTTGGACCCAAGGGCTTTCCAAGGGAACTGGAGGTGCGCCTATGGAATACAAAACACCTGCCCCCCTCTGACTTGCAGAGGGGCCGGGTATTTTGTATCTCTCTTGCAGAACATGGCCTCTGCCGTCCCCTGAACAAACTTCGCTCTACGGCGAGGCGTTGTAGATTAAACCTGGTGCGGTGGAGATACTCCTCGAGCCCGGAGTGTGACTGTGGTGCTTTGAGTCAAGACATGTCGTACTTACTCTCCTGTTTTTCATACCCGACCAGCTGCACAAGGAAATACCTAATGGAGGCCACAGAGGTTGCTGTGGATGTGGTTGGATACTGGTCCACAAAAATTTAATTACTGTCCCATATTTTTACACGATAAGAAGAAGAGCTACCGATTCAAGAGGACCTAGAGCCCGAAACTCTGAAGTAAGAAATGCTCTGAGACAGATGAAACAAATAAGTTAGCTAGATTCAATATTTTCGCTGAAGAACTTAAGACACGGGTATCGAAATAAGAGGCAAACTTATTTTTGATTCTCCTGCAAATTGGTGTAACTGACATCTTATGTTTAGAGTCAAACTGATTTTTTGGTGTAACTGTTTTTATTTTATTTTTTTCACTTTTGACATACTTACACTAAACATATTTTAACGGTTATAGAAATAGACCATTTTTAAACGTATAATTAAAAAAAATGTCAGTAACACCTTTTTGAAAAAGTGCTGTAACTGTCTTTCTATTAAAGCTAGATTCCTTTTTGAAATACCATTCGAAAGAGCAGAATGGAGTAAAAATGGAGTAAAACTGCATACTCAAGTCATTTTACGTGTTTTGTCAGTTACACCAAACGAACCTGCAACCGTCGATATACTGGTAATCAAAATCATAAGGAGGATTTTCTACGAAACGTTGTTATATGAAACGTAAACCCAGTTCTTTAATACCTACGCATATAATATGTTATAGTGTGGTTATAGCGTCCCCAGCTATGACCAGCAAGGGTATAAAGAGAGGAGTCCGCTGTACCGTCAGGCCACCCCCAGGGGCAACCGTCAGGGATCAGTTATAGACAGATCGTGTTCTCAAATGCTAGATTCGGTTGTTATATGAAACAAGTGTGAACCTTCGTATAAACATTTCACATATAAATGTTCGAGAAAATGCTCTGAAATGTTGCGGCAGTAATTTCCTACCAAGTAATTATTCCTGTAGCACCAGGAGGTGTAACGTCACGTCTGGGTTGCCATAGCTTCAAGTCCTGCAATCTCTAAAAATAAAATGCCACTTACCCAAACTTGTGGTATCTTCTGTGGAGGTGACAGTAGGTACAGTAGTAGGTCCTTCAACGAATTCGTAATATTTAGATGTAAAATTAGTTCTTGTGTATGATAATGTATAAGATTCTTCACCATTGTCATTATATTGGAATGCTTCCAAGTCTAGTTGAAAACAAATTAACCAAAATTCATTATTTGCACGACTTTCAATGGTCTCGTAATTTATTTTATGGTTTGCGTTTTCTATTGATATGTCTTCTGCTTTTCTTAGTAAATAAGTCGTACCTGAAAACAATAATTCTATAGAATCATATAAAATTCAATGTCGTCACTGATTCATTGACTGATTGAATGACTAAAATATAGCCCAAAATACATGTTTGGATGAAATCAGTAGTTTCTGAGATTAGCACATTGACCTTAATAATATGTATGGACAGGACATCGCGTAATGTACATTGTGCCTATTTTATCTGCACCATGTTGCGCTGTTTTCTATTGAAAGTGATAGTGAACGTCTTCGGAATCCATGGACGGTCACCATCAGTTTCAATAGAAAACAGCGCAACATGGCGCAAATCAAATCCAATTTTATATATCTTCCAAAAACAGACTTTAGGTTACATGCAAATGCTGAGTTTCGATTTTATTATTAGGTATGTATTATTATTAATTTATTACCTATAAACAGAAGTTATATATAAGTATATTATGTTTTTTATAAAAATACATTTACCAACCCGTTTCATTTTTGCATTCGAAATTTTCCGTTTGTCCAGTTATAGGTTTTGAATCGTGTTTAAAAAATGAAACTCCGTCTGGACCTTCTGCTAATAAAAAAGTCACTGAACATTATTATAATGTTTAAACCAGAAGTTAAAATAAAGTTATAAAATGTTAAAAGTAAATAATAATTGGTAATGGAACTTAAGAGGATAATCTCCATTCTCTTTCTCCATACAAACGTAGTCGACGTTTTCCTCCCTGGATAAAGACATTACAGCAAATATGTTTATGCCATAAAACCTATATCTGTCTTGACTAATTTGACTATGCATCTACCTTTTGATCTTTTTGATTTTTGTTTGTTTTTATTTTTTATTACTATTCTCATTAGAAAATAAAAAAAAAACAAAAGGTAGATGCATAGTCATGACAGATATAGGTTTTATGGCATAAACATATTTGCTCTAATGTCTTTATCCAGGGAGGAAAACGTCGACTACGATTGTATGGAGAAAGAGAATGAAGACTGTCCTCTTAACTGAAAGTAACTGGAAATAGACCCCCAATTAAAAAAGAATCAATAAAGAATTGGTCAAGCCGTATTCGAGTAATTGGTCCATAAAACATGAGAATTTTGAGAAGCAATCCCGTTCATTACTCCGAAGATCCTCATCAGATCCTCACCAAATTTTTATAGGACCATCTCGGAGGTCCCACCGTTCAAAGGCAAAGGGCAAAGGTAGAAATTTTCTAAATTTCAAAAAAATATAAATTTTATTTTTAAGTGCTTAAGCCTGCACTGGGCTTTCTTATAAATATTTTAATGGAACGGGTACTTCTGCAAAAACAACGCATGATCGACGGAGAGCGGGATTCGAACCAACAACGCAACTTTACTCAATCTGGGAGCACTGACTTGACCAATTAGAACTTGACCAGTCTACCTGCGTCGGTGACTCATACGTTGAAATCTTGCTTCCGTATCGTTCGATATAAAACAACTTAGGTATTGTTTGAGTAAAGATGCGTTGTTGGTTCGAATCCCGCTCTCCGTCGATCATGCGTTGTTTTTGCAGAAGTACCCGTTCCTTTAAAATATTTTACAAAAAATGACCTAGAGCTCAAACGGCTTGAATTAGAAAACTGAAATTCAGAGGGTGGATCCACGCCTTGCCCCCCGCATACGCACGTGCAGGATTATCCACTTATTACGGAACATCCTGTATATACTAAGGTATAGACCGAATACTTGGCTAGCAATACCACAGATCCTACACCTGTCTGCGTAGACGGTCACATGGTCGAGCGGACAGACCAGTTTAAGTACTTGGGATCTGTGCTTCACGAGTCCGGCGACATCGATTGTGACGTCAAGTACCGCATTTCGGCAGCTTGAGCCAAGTGGCGGGAGGTAACTGGTGTCATCTGTGACCCGAAAATGCCGGTTAAACTGAAGGGACAGATCTATAAAACGATCATTAGACCTGTCCTTTTGTATGGTAGTGAGGCGCGGCCATTGCTTGAGCGACATAAGCAGGGGCACGGAGATGAAGATGCTGCGCTGGATGTGTGGAGTGACGCGAAAGACCGCGTCAGAAACTCCCGCATCAGGGGCGGCCTTCGTGTCCGAGACATTGCAGACAAACTGCAAGAATGCCTACGGTGGTACGGCCACGTTCTACGAAAACCGGCTAGTTACGTGGGAAACAAATGTCTTGCTATGGCGCCTCCGCCCGGCCGCGGCAGATTGGGAAGACCCAAGAAGTGCTGGCTTGACGTTGTGAGATCGGATATGCGTGCAAATGGCCTCACCACACGGGATGCCGAAGATCGTGCGAAGTGGAGACGTAAAAGTAGAAAAGCTGACCCCGGGCTCTCGAGAGAGATGCAACCGGGAACAACGCTCGGATGATGATGATGATCCTGTATATTCTAAGGTACTTACCTTTTTTAATCGTAAGAAAAATTCTTATTGTGTTTTGTCCATTCACTTCGTTTTATCATCTATTTCAGTTAAATTCATTATCATTATTTGCTGCTTCACTTCGAGTACACGCACGGCTTCAGTTTGTAATATAAAAAAGTCGTCTGAAAGTAACGGACTGTTCAGTTTTAAGCTATTGCATAGCTCTTATCGCGGGCTTTGAGCTTTGATTGAAGAAATTTCGTAACGAAAAAAACATAACACCCCCCTCTGCCTACCATGTTGCCATGGCAACGTGGTACAAAATAAAAAAAACGTGTGGCATTATTTACTGCATCAAAAAAACTTTACTTACAAACGCTACATAACGCCTTGCTAACATACTAACGTTTTCATATTTTTTAATCTGGCAAGACTGCAGTTTCGAATAATTTTTGAACGAATTCATTCTTTTTGTCAATATTATATATTTTTCTGTCATTGATCTGTGAAAATAAAGATTTTTATCATTATCAATGTCAAATTTCTTACTTTTTTTTGCAAATGACAAAAATCAGCTGTTCGACATCCATTTTGTAACCTAAAGTTACGAGGGTTTTAAATAACCTGACCCTCAAGTTTAATTTGACAGCTACTTTACGATAAGTTTACGTAGTGATAAACATTATGTAGCGTTTGTAAGTAAGATTTTGCCTTAATCAGCTGCTATTAACTATTAGAGTTATGATTGGTTTGTAAGTAAGGGGTAAAGGTCAACCTGTAAAGGTCTCAAAACGTTGAGCATTAAAACAATGCTAAAAGTAATAAACATCACGCGATGAAAACCGCAAATTGTGTTTAAAAATTTTATCCAACATCGCGAAAACAGAAGAAAAATCTATGTATAATTCATTTAACGGTTTTCTTTATTTACCTTTCATTTGACCCCATAGAAATACTTCGGTAAAACCACCGTATCTTCGACAAGTCGCACTCAAGGTGTCTCCAATATTAAATTTAATTGATGTCTGTGCAACTCCATAGTTGCTTTCTGGAACTGAAAATGAAAAACACACAAATTACATCTTAACCGTATTACCCTAACCTAAAATAATTCAAGTCGAGATGAATAAATAAGTAAATGAAATATTGAATGAATAAAAGAATGAAAGGATGAAAGGATGAAAGGATGAAAGGATGAAAGGATGAAAGGATGAAAGGATGAAAGGATGAAGGGATGAAAGGATGAAAAGATGAAAGGATGAAAGGATGAAAGGATGAAAGGATGAAAGGATGAAAGGATGAAAGGATGAAAGGATGAAAGGATGAAAGGATGAAAGGATGAAAGGATGAAAGGATGAAAGGATGAAAGGATGAAAGGATGAAAGGATGAAAGGATGAAAGGATGAAAGGATGAAAGGATGAAAGGATGAAAGGATGAAAGGATGAAAGGATGAAAGGATGAAAGGATGAAAGGATGAAAGGATGAAAGGATGAAAGGATGAAATAATGAATGAATAAATGAATGGATGATTGAATAAATATAAATCTACTATATAAAAATAAGTCGGGTTTTCCTTCCTGACGCTATAACTCCAGAACGCACGAACCGATTTCCACGGTTTTGCATTCGTTGGAAAGGTCTCGGGCTCCGTGAGGTTTATAGCAAAGAAAATTCAGGAAAAATTTATTTATCTATAATTTATAAGGCAAAACAACGTTTGCCGGGTCAGCTAGTATTATATAAAAAGAAAAAAACAAGAACGCTAACAAAAAGACGTAAAAAAACATTATTAACTTTTTTCAATTAAGAAGTAAAAAGTCAAATATAAAATTATAAACTCACTTGGTTCGTTGTTTAACTTTATTTCCAACTCTAACTCTGACCATGGATTCCTCCTCACGCAATGAGCTGAAAAAATACGTAAGATTAAAATTGTCGGTAGCAAAGACAATAGACCAAATTGACTGCTCATAAAGTATACCCCCCTCACGAAAAAAACCTGTGGCACTCGGGGACTGCCGCGGTACTACTATTGCATAGCATTTTTTATCAACTTATGCAATTAGGAGGAACACTAACTTTTTATCCCGGCAGAGGGCGCGAGTCGATTAATCTTAGGTTTGAATTAAGAACTGTGTTCAGTGTGTTTTTTACAACTCTCGGCGCCAAATTGGCCATATCGGCCTGAGACCAAAAGAATAAAAAAAAACTCGGCGTTTCCATTGGTGGAGGACCATCATCGAAAAAGAAAAAAGATCATCCGATGCCAGCGCCTCTGCAAACAGCTTTGCGCGTGGCACCCCATTATAATTTATGTATTATGCGTAAGCAAAGAGTTTCTAGGTCTGTGGTATTTATTTTTGGCAACGTCTAGTCCAGTGCTGCCATCTGTGGCTGGCCAGTGCAATTATTAAAAAAAAATGAGGTACATATGCAGGGTGTTCCGAGGAGGGGGTATTAATCCGAAAGGGGGTTGTATACCTATATAGACATAACACCGTGGAAGAAAGTTCACTAAACTTGCAACTGAACGATTGGCGCAGGGGTTAGACATCTGGAATTCAATGCCACAAAGCTAGTACGCTCAACGTATCGACGTGCGATCCCCTGGCATGGTTGATGTTTTTGTTTAAAAAAATTCTTGAATCGCAAATAATTCTCAAGAAAAACGACATCTATAAAAACGGGGCAAGTGCGACACTCGCGCACAAAGGGTTCCGTACCACTATCGCAATTGGATATGGAACCCTAAAATGGTTTACAACAACCAATTTTTAAATTTTATAGGAAAATATGAAATATTTATCTTCGATTCTTACTCCCATCAAACGACCGAATCACTCAATAAAAAAAAAAACCTTGGCACAAAGAAAATCTAAAACTTATAAGAAACTCTTTGGTAAGTAAGGCAGACTGGTATATTTGACAGATAGGGCAGCCATTTTGAATTTCATGACCAACTCGATTTGTCCTGACCAATCAGAAGCGACCTCACATTGATCTAAACTCCTTGTTATTTTTGAAACACGATTGTTGTATGGGAGCCCCTTTTAAATAATTGTTTTATTTTGTTTTTAATATTTGTTGTTGTAGCGGCAACCGAAATACATCTTCTGTGAAAATTTCAACCTTCTAGCTATTACGGTTCATGAGATACAGCCTGGTGACAGACGGACAGACGGACAGACGGACAGACGGACGGACGGACAGACAGACAGACAGACAGACAGACAGACAGCGAAGTCTCAGTAATAGGGTCCCGTTTTTACCTTTAGGTACGGAACCCTAAAAATGAGAATTACTATTACTACAACTGAAAAAATAGAAACTCTAAAAAAACGTGTGGCACTCGGGGACTGCCGCGGTAAAGCTAAATATTGCATGTAGCTCGACCGAGCTGACGCTCGGCCGCTGACGCTGTTTAATACTGCGCGAACTTACCCCTTCCACGTCAGCATTGTTCAAGACCTACTTACAATACAATATTTATTTATTCTTATGAAACTTATTATTAAACATTTCCCAAATTACATACACAGTACGTTACTACGTTACCTAAACGTTGTAGGTACGTTACATATATACAGTGTGAGTCATAGGGGACTGCATACATACATACCTATGTTTACAGCACCAAAACTCACTAACAGACAAAACAACAATATCTTAACTGATTTAAACATTATTTCAATACGAAACTCATAGTACTAAAACTACTAATAAAAACTAAACAATGTTCCTTCATGTTTACTTGGTGTCGACTAGAGGAAATACACGACACTTTAATAAGTGAAAAAGCCAAGAATAACCAAAATAAGACAAAACATCCTTATTTTTAACCGACTTCCAAAAAAGGAGGAGGTTCTCAATTCGACCCGTACCTACCTATAAGAAAAATAAATATAAGTATTATATCCGTTGTCTAGTCACCGTAACACAAGCTTAGTCGCTTACCACGGGGCTAGATGGCGCTGTGTGTTGTTCACAGAATTTATTTATTATTTATTTATTTATTTATTATTGTTTGTTTGTAATGTGGATATGTCCGCGCCGTATTTACATATGAAGTCCGATTTCGATAAAAAAAAATTTATTTGGAAGATGAGAGTCCTGAGTTGGACCCGTTAAATTTTGGTGAAGATCTGATGAGAACCTTCGGAATAATGAGCAGAATAACATCCCAGAATGCAGTCAATTACTACTTTATGGACTTCTACCAATAGAATCTGCTCTTGAAGAACTAAGTACAGATTGATGGAGCACCTGAAACCACCTTCTTATCAGAAACTCCTCGATAATTAAAGTTATGGTTACAATTTTGATGATTTTTAGTGGCAGTCGAAAGTAGGTAAGTATACATACACTAAAAAGGATTAAATAAAAAAATATAAAACCGACTTCAAAAAAGCATTAAAATAACCTTTTCTGGTACTATGTAATCTGAAGTCGGGCAGTTTTACTGGGTGGGTGCAGATTGTAGTTTGACTGCCACACTTCAGATTACATAGTTACAGAAAAGGTTATTTTATGCTTTTTTGAAGTCGGTTTTTGATATATAATAAAATAAGGAAACAATTCCTTATGTCAGTCTCAGATACCTAGTTATTGTGTTATGTTACAAATACTTTTTTTTAAACTTTCACGATTTCCGTCCATCATTATTATTAGACACAGGTCTAGATCGCGTTATAGATAATAATCTTCTCGGGACCACGGCCGGTGTGACCCGTTTGCCGAAACGTCGAGGAAATTAATAGTTATTTGTTATGCAAGGCTGCAAAGTTGGTTTTTGCATAGAGTGCTTGTATTAAAATTAAAATCTGAGCTAGCGAAGCATCCTAGGATTGAACCACGAGCGCATGCGACTGGTTTAAATATAGAATGCTGAGCGTTGCGAAGGTTTGAAAGGTACGAGATGCAAAAAACTTTGCTGCCGAGTGAAACACACAATTTTTCACCTTACTACAGCGAGGAAAACGCTAGGTGCATTTTTCCGGTAGAAAACTTAATTCAGCATTATAACCGCTTGCACTAACTCTGCGGTTGTTAAATTAATATCTTCGTCGCTGCTGGACTCGCTCATATTTAATGAAATTACGATTTTCAAAACAAAGTATGAATGAATTTCTAGAGAAGACTTTTTATATTCAGTCCACTGCTGCCATCTGTGGCTGGTCAGTGCAATTATTCAATAAAATTAGGTACCTATATACCTATTTTACCTCTCTCCTCAACCTATAGGTAGGTAGGGTAGACTGGGTACGGTTGGGCCAATTTTCATTTGACCGACCATAATTCTGAAAGTATGATACTTACGTAAAAGAAGTAACGTTTATATAAAAATATAAACATTTGGCTACATCTGGATACTAAGATTATGTTCCTAAGTCCAACGGTTAGCTCACAGGAGCAAGTAAAAAAAAAAAAGAAAAATGTCACAACCGACCTGACCCCAAGGACAGTTGTGACAGTGCCTGGGGTTGATTGTGACAGATACAAAAATACACTAAAATAACTTCGAAATGGTTTTAATGTAAGATAATCTGCCTTTAATCTAAATTCTCTAATGTTCGCGCCAGTTTCATTGCATTTTAGGAAGTACCTTGATAAGGACATTCGATTATCTTGGTTGCAGCACTGCGCAATGAAGTGCTGCTTTTTACTTGTATGTATGAGTCGTGATGCTGGCTTATATTAAGCTATTCGGGCGCTGATAAGTTGTGGCGGAAGCACGTCGTCGTAACGTCGCAAATTTCTTTGTGACTGTCACATATTGTATGGTTATGTCGACGGAATTCGGGATGAGACGGCAACACGCCTTTGCCACGACTAATAAGTGCGTATATAGCCTTAGCCTTGCCTTAATCGGTTTTGGTCGTGTGCTTTCTGGACACCAAAAAGCAAAAATAATACGCTTGGCTTAGTCACAACCGCACCCAGCAACAATGGCACAACTATCCCCAAAATGCCCTCTCGTAAAAAAGCAAGCGTCAAAAAAATACAAAACTATTTACGTAGATTGCATAGACTGATATTAAGTTGCTAATTTTTAACTCATAATTAGGTAAAACACTCGTACTTGTACCTATTTTCATAAAGACACAATCACAAAAATAAGTCGAACAAAAAAACTTAGTTTTAACTACCAAAAATAATATTGTCTCCTACACTCGTCAAAGTCGCATGATGGCTGACGCAATACTGTGACACGTAATCAAATGCTCTTACCGCTCCTCTATTCCCTTGCACCCCCCACGCTATCTCTTATAGTTTCGATAATATAGCGACTGTCACTTTCGTCCTGAGGCACAATCGTACCCAGTCTACCCTACTATTAATTTTTTTCGTAAAGTAGATATAGTTATATTTTTGTACGCTGCATGTATAGGTAGTATAGCGAAAAAATCATATAATAATGATATCTCGTTTTTGTAAATAATAAAACAAGAAAAAAAGAAATGATTTTCCGGTTAGAGCATTTTCAAAGGACTTTCTTTAGACAAAAGTATGGAAATGACAGATTCGAATTTTGAAAACTCTTTCCACGCTAGCGCACAAAATGCGATTTTCCACGCAGAAATCTGCGTGCATAACAGAATTTTACGAGGTTGTGAGGTAAAAAGGTATATTTTTACGGTAGGTATTTATTACGAGTAATAATGGACTCCTGTATATTTCTCGATAGCAATAATTTATTTCTCGATGCGACTGAATGTATGACGAAATTGCTCGCATTTTATAACTAGCTGCGCCTGCATAAGTCCCGATCTCGTGATAATATCGGGATTAAAAGAATGTTACTCAAGATGGATGTAGCTTTCTAATGGTGAAAGAATTTTTAAAATCGGTCCAGTAGTTTTTGCGTTTATTCATAACAAACATAGACACACACACACACAAATATTCTATATATTATTATATTTCCTCTTTATAAAATTAGTATAGAAGTAGGTATAGACATAGACAACATCTTTGAAATAAAACAGCTTTGTGGTAGCGAAAAATCAACTGCCACTAAAAAGCATCAAAATTGTAATGGTTACTTTGATATTTGAGAAGTTTCCTGATGAGAAGGTGGTTTCAGGTGCTCCATCAATCTGTACCTAGTTCTTTAGAAGCGAATTCTATTAATAGGAGTCCAAAAATTTGTACCTAATTTACTGCATTCTGGAATGCTATTCTGCTTACCATTCCGAAGGTTCTCATCAGATCTTCACCAAGATTTTGTGGGACCAACTCGGGAGTTATTATTTTCAAAATCGGACTTCATTATGCCCGAGTACGGCGTAAACATATCCACACAAACACATAGGTACATACAAACAATATAGGAGTCGAATTGAGAACTTCCTCCTTTTTTGAAGTCGGTTAATAAAACATGGCGAGAACAACCAAAATGTAACAACTTTATGTACCTGTGTTTATACGAAATAAATATTATGATTATGATTAAAAAGTTAAACCTCAAGTTTATTAAAAAACCGACTTTAAAAAAAGCATAAAATAACATCGCACACCTACAGTGCCACCGACTTATCTGTTATGTAATCTAAAGTTGGGCAACCAAACAACAATCACACCCCACCCACCTAGTAAAACTGCCCGACATCAGATTACCTACATAACAGGTAAGTCAGTGGCACTGTAGGTAGGCGAGGTTATTTTATGCTTTTTTGAAGTCGTTTTTTTTAGGTATTAATTATTTCACCCTTTTTAGTGTACCTACTTCTGAAATCATCAAAAATGTAACCATAACTTTAATCATTGAGGAGTTTTCTGATGAGAAGGTGGTTTCAGATGCTCCATTTCATGGGTATCGATTCCTTATGGCCTTATACTACAGGCGGAAATCGAAAACTGAGCAATTTACTGCACTCTAGATGTGCAATTCTGTTCATCACTCCGAAGATCCTCATCCGATCTTCACTTTTTTTTATGGGACCAATCTGTAGTTAGTACCTTTCAAATGAAAAAAGAATTATTGCGATCGGACCTCAAACGGCGGAGGGTATGGGGTAACAAACATTTAAAAAAAACAGCCGAATTGAGAACCTCCTGCTTTTTTTTGAAGTCGGTTAAAATGAAACAAACTTGTTTACTTTCTTTTCAGTTTTATTATCTTTTAAGTAATACGTTTTTCCTCTGTAAAAATGCGACCAAGACTATTGTAACATAGTCGAAACGTCGAGGTATATAGGTTAAAAAATATAAATCACAAAGCAAAATAATTACAAAAATCAGTAATTAACTGCATTCAGGGTGACACACACACAAAAAATACAGCCGTATTGATAATTGACAACATCCTCCTTTTTTGGAAGTTGGTTAAAAATAATGAAAGTCTAAATAAAAACCTGTGAATTCTATTTATACACCTTAGTATGAAAACCACCCGAGTCAGTCAATAGTTACAAAAAACTCGGCCAAGTGCGAGACTCGCGCACGAAGAGTTCCGTACCACTATCACAATTGAGTACGGAATCCTAAAATGGTTTACAACAACCCATTTTTAAATTTGATAGGAAAATGTGAAATATTTAGCTTCGATTCGTACTCCCATCAAACGATCGCATCTCTCAAAAAAAACCTTTGACACAAAGCAAATCGATTTAATTGAAGAAATGTTTTTCAAAAATTGCACCCGACAGGACTTGAACCCGCAACCTCGACATTCCGTGTCGTCGTCCAAGTGTAGGAAACACTTTAAAATAAAATCAACAAAGCAAATCTGCAAACTTATAAGAAACTCTTTGGTAAGTAAAGGCGGACTGGTATATTTGACAGACAGGGCAGCCATTTTGAATTCCATGACTCTGACCAATCAGAAGCGACCTCACATTGTAATAAAAATCCCGTGTTATTTTTGAAACACGATTGTTGTATGGGAGCCCCTAAATATTTGTTTTATTTTGTTTTTAATATTTGTTGTTGTAGCAGCTACCGAAATACATCTTCTGTGAAAATTTCAACCGTCTAGCTATTACGGTTCATGAGATACAGCCTGGTGACACACGACAGACGGACAGACAGCGAAGTCTCAGTAATAGGGTCCCGTTTTTACCCTTTGGGTACGGAACCCTAAAAAGGCATTCTTATGGATTTCAAAAATATAATCGCAGTGTGACAGCACGTGCTCACGAGGCAACGGTTCGACATACGACTAAGGCTAGTGCGTCAGCTAGACGCAGTTTTATCGTCTCATTTTTCGAGACTTGGTAACGTATCTGCTGTTTTTTGTTTTCATCTAAGGTTTTTACTATGAAGAGGATTTATAGATTACCATTATACATTTAGAGTAAGTATAATGGTAATCTATATAAATAAATAAACAGGCTTGTGGCTATTTGTGGCTTGTTTCGGAGTGATTTTTTTTTCTATGATCGTCATTTCACATAGGTCACGCCCAAAAATCGATTGATGTACAACGCCAAAACTAAATTAAGTAGAAACTTGAAATATAATAGGAGAACTTGCCACTGGCTGTTCCAAATTGGCCATATCGGTCTCAATTCAAAAGATTAAAAAAACTCGATTGCCGCCCGTGACCGTTTTTTACGAGGGGAAATGCACCCTTAGGCCGTATACAGAAAGAAAGCTGAAAACTTATTCGCTAATAAGCCAGCGCTGACAAGCGCTGGTGACCCGCGCAGGAAAATGTATGAACCCGCGCCGATAAGCACTGATCGGTGCCGACAAGCTTCAACACGCGCTGGTCAGCGCTGGGCGGCTGACGTCATAACATCGTCCGATGAGTCCGACATTCTGCCTCAACCTGCTTCCTTTGTGTAGAACGGACCAGCGCTGACAAGCGCTGGTAAGCGCTTATAAGTTTCCAGCTTTCTTTCTGTATACGCACTTATGCACCGTACCGCCGCCCCGGGGGGAGCGGCGGTGTGTGTGGGGCTCCCTACTGGCCTAGGATGGTGGACGCCCAGTGGTTTACCCACTAAAACCCCTCGGGTTTCACTGTCACTTTTGTTGAGGGTACAGGTCCACGTAAATATTCTACTGTACCTGCCAACAGTGCCGGTCTTTGCAAGACCTCCTTGAAGTAGGTAGAGAGATGACAACTTAACCTTTGTTTTTAACGAGGAGTAATGCATCCTTATGCACTATCCCACCGCTCCGGGGGGAGCGGCGGGGATGTGTGGGGCTCCCTGTTGGCCTAGGATGGTGGGCGGCCACAGGTTTACCCACTAAAACTCCTCGGTGTCCTTCTCTTCACCTTATTCCAGGGGAAGGTAGGCACTGTTTGCACATAGGTACTACTACAATCCCCTAGGGTGATAGGTCTTAATGACCCCCTCTCCTAAAACCTTTAGAAGGAAAAACCCTCACGAGAGGCGGCGTGGGACACGCCGCCACCATCTCGGGCCCTTGGACAGGTGGCAGACCCCCCGAGTCCACCACCATGGGCCACATTACGGTAGAAGATTGTCATTCCTGACTCTCCTCCGAGTGCGCCGGGAGCGAGCGGGATCGGTAGAAGTTAATGACAACTTAACCTAACATAACCTAACCTAATAGAAAGGTTCGCTTTTCTTAACTTCTTGAAATTTATAGTCAGAAAACTTATTTTATGTTATAGGTGGTCAGAACTTGACCATAAGTCAGAGAACACAGTTACCTATACCTTCTGAACCATTCGATGGGAAGTATTGGGGGGTGTGTAGGCCCGGATTAATTAAGTATTAATTTAAAAAGAATAAGTAAAGACTTTTGTCAATCACACCAGCTGCGTCGCACAGAATTCTAACACTTGAATTCACGAGCGTAGCGAGTGATTCTAGTATAATATACTATTGTTCCAGGGTTTATTGCCAAACGGTCTTCTGGACTGTAGCAATAACATTCTTTTATCTTCTTTTTCTTTGACGTCTTCTGTTTGCTGAAACCAATAAAAACCACTAATAATACAATAATACACACTGTGGATAGCTGGAGACCTGGAAGAACATATAGGATATTTTATCCTGATATTTCGCGGGATCGGGACTTACGCGGGTGAAAGCTGCGCCCAGCAGCTAGTAAAAGATGAAGGTGATCGCAAATTTATCAGCACCGATTATATAAATTCTGACAACAGCAGCGCGTACGGTGCTGATAAATGTGCGATCACCTTAAAAGAAATTTAACATTGTGAAAAGTAGGGTGTTTACACAGAAAAAAAAAATCAATTGCAAAAAGTAGGCTACTGAAAAGCATGAAACATGCTCAGCTAGACAATTACCTACCTACCTACTAGCCTTACAAGTCTAAAGCTTCAAATACACGACGACACTTACACTTACACTTGACCTAAAACAGACCACACCTACAGCACACTTGCACGAATTTCTTTATATGTGTGCTGTAAGTGTGGGCTGTTTTATGTGAAGTGTTAGTGTTTTCGTGTATTTGAACCTTAAAGCAGTCTGGCGGACGGGACTATGTTACTTGGGAATTTATAAGTCCCGTCCGCCAGCCCACTTTTTTACCCGACTGCCGAAGGAGGGTTATTTGTAGTGTAAAGGTGTATCTACTTACGATGTATGTGTGTGTTAACTCCATGCCGGAATATACGCCACTCGTACGGCGTATCATAGTGTAAGTAGGGCTTGTTTTCTGTAATATAAAACATTTTACTGAAATCCACAACTAAATCGGTCAAGCCGATAAATGGGAACATTCGATTGCGCACAGAAAACAAACAAACGAACAACCTCTCACCCTAAATATATGTAATAATTTCTCTATTTCATAATATTGGTAATTCAAAGTTTTCGCATTTACTGATATTAATGTCGCTAATAGTTGATTGTATTTTTACTGCGAGGGCGCTACTTTGAATCACTAGCAAAACGAAGGATTCCAACGCATAATCCTGAGCGCAGCGAGGTATTCAAAATAGGTATACATCGCCCGAGGGAATAATAATTTGCTCTCGAGTCATATAAAGGGAATCCGCAATGAAACGGACGGATTTTGAAACGGACACTATGTTTTTTTGGGTGTTGGCAGCATTGATGACCATAGACCTGTGGGCCTGTGGTCCCAACGTTTCAAAACACGTCCTTTTCATTGCGGATTCCCCCTACTCTACTTCTCATCTCCTTTGTATGAGAAAATAGATAAGAGACCGTGTCGGTTATAACCCGATATTACTAAGGTAAGTGGTGCTTACCTTCAAACGCTTCAGGGGGTAAAGGAAGCGGTGGTCTTGTACTAATGTCGATTCTCCTTGATTGATCATCTGAAATAAATAATAAATAAATAAGAGACGGTTATAAACGAAGAGACGGAAATAAATAAGAGACAGCGTCGGTGACAACCAGATATTACCTACTAATGTAGTTGGTACCTACCTTCCAACGCTTCAGGGGGTAAAGGATGCGGTAGTCTTGTCCTAATATCCATTCTCCTTGATTGATCATCTGAAAGTAATTCAAAACATAAAGAAGATCGGCGTTTTTCCTTAGGGATTTTACCTGGGGGTTAGAGGTACCTTCATTTTATTTTATGTGCCATCGAAAATTACGAGACATGGATTATTCATTTGATTTATGCGAACTAAAGCCATGGTGTTAGTATTTTCGTCCTACTCTTGATAAGTTAAAAGATATTGGATGTTGAAGTTTCACATTTGGGAGTCAAGTGTTAACACAAAACACCACAAGATATCGTTACTTGTCTTGAATATCCATAAATCTGAATTGGTATACCAATAATATGGCAGTTAGTCAAGTCATCTTGCGGTCAATAAATCTTATTAGTTAAAATAATTATTTTCTTTATAAATTATGGACCGATACGTGGAATTCTGTAGCCATTTATTGGTATTACAAATTCAGATTTATGGATATTCGAGACAAGTAACGACATCTGGTGAAATAAGTTCGTGTAACAAATTGATTGAAGTTCCGAATATGATATCTGTGGAACATAGCTGGTCCATTTTGAACGGTCTTCTTATAAATCCGAAATTTAGTTTGTTTCTTTATTTGTTCCCTCTTCACGGTCAAAGGGTCGACCTATTGAGATGAAAATGTTCATAGGAATAGTTTAAGTTGTGGAGAGTAACATAGGATTCTTTTGATCCCAGTAATCCCACGAGATATACGCGGGTGGAACCGCGGGGCTCAGTTTCACTTGCAAAAGTAGGTAAACCTAAGTCGCTTTTCCTTTGACTGAGTACACTTCATATTCTTAAGGGCCCTATACTGAAAAACTGAAAATCCATGTCGGGCGCATCGAAAATTGTTGATTATTTCATGACGGAGTGTCGTAGAACTTTTTTTTGTGTACAGACTGTAGGCGACATTGTTTCCGATATTTTAGTGCAGTTTCCATACGTTTTGAAGCCTATCGACATTTTAGCCAAATCAGACATTTTTTGTCTAAAATTTGGATAGGCTTTGCACCAATAGGAGGTTCTTGTCTTAAAACTACACCAAAATGTAGGAAACAATGTCACCTACAATCTGTGCACCAAAAAAAAGTTCTACGACATTCCGTCATGAAATAATCAACAATTTTCGATGAGCCCGACAGGGATTTTCAGTTTCAAGGTCGTTGGCGTTGATACTCCTTAATATTATAAACGCGAATGTTTGTAAGTTTGTGATTTTGTTACTCCTTCACGCAAAAACTACTGAACCGATTGCCATGAAACTTTGAATATAGATAGCTGCGAATACTCTTTGGGTATGGAACCATTAAAACGTCAATGTCATTATAATATAATAGGTAGGTGTAACAAAATCTCATGGCATGAGAGAAAAAACAAGAATTCGTTATATGACAATGTCATCTACATCTGTCATGATCAGGGCAGGGAGGCTACCGCGGTTGTTCCGTCGGCATCGGCATCGGTTTCATTTGACAGTTGACAGCCAAATTTCGAAGCGCGAAAATTTCAAATCGACGCGTCGATTACTCATACCGATGCCAAAGCCAAATTAAATGAATGAAACACAGACAGAATTGAATTGAATTGAAGAACTTGACAGAAAATCTTCAAATCGACGGTTGACGGCCATGGATGCGCGGTTTTAAAATTGAAAACCCCGCTGTCAGAGATGTCAAACTACCGCGTCGACATCGAGTTGCTGTCAACGAACCAACCGCGATAGCTTCCCAGGTCATTAGTACGCTTTAATTAATAGTTTTAATACGATTTTCATACATTGTTTACATTAGAGTATCAAGATGGCATAATCCGACTACCCAAAGGATGCTGGATATATTATAGGAGTAGCATAATTCTATGATAGTAGTTTATGGTAACCAAGGTACTAAATCCCTGTCTACGCAGAGGGCGTCATATTGAATCTAGAGCATACGGAGGACTTTAGAGATAACTCCCGAGCGTAGCGAGAGTGTTAAAATTTAACTCCTGAGCGAAGCGTGGAATTCAAGCCGCCCAAGAATAAGACAGGCTTTATGGTCGGGGTGAATACTCTACCTACTTAATACGTCTACTTCGAGATAAACAAAAGGCTACAAAAAAGCATTTAACTAACAATAAAATACAATAAAATAAACAATAAATTATCACGGAAACTATAGTAAGTTGATGCTATGTGTATGAAATAATTTGCAAATCTTTATTAATTAAATTTATCAATATCGTATAAAAATGACGAAATCAGGCATCGTCCGGCATAACGATAGAAACACAACGTTGTGGCTTTATTTTACCTAAAACTTTTAGCGATATTTAAAGGAAATTAGTTCCATATTTATTTATTTTAAACCCTAGGGCTTAAACGCGCAGTTTAAGCCCTAGAGATGACTTGCTTAACGTTGACTATTTTATAAAGTATTACTTGTAGAGCAGTAGGTAGTAGATGTGTCGATTTTTTGCCATCAGATTCTGGTTACAATAAATATGTTTTGGTCATCAAGTTCGTTAATGGGAATTCTGGGGTTCTGTTTGAAATGCCTTAGTGAACGCGAGCTCCTGAATTTTCATTATATTGCGTAAAAAAATTGTTAATTTCTGTGGTATATTTCGCAGCACTAAATTGACTAACCATTTAGTGCTGCGAAATATACGGAGCGTAGTGAAATTTAAATAACAGTATAAACGTTTACTAGTAGTTTACAGTATAGACGTTGGGGTACTGACCCAAAGTTCAAGCCTCGCCGCAAGTGAAAATTTTTGAATGCTATTTTTCCTTGATAGCCTTGAGCTACATACAAAAATTAATAGAAATTCAACAGTATAAAACTTAAATTCAAGGAAGAAATGAATTGACTTACCGCCATGCGAAATAGCGTCAATTGTTTCGTACACGTTCTGTTCTTCTTCCGCAAAGACCTTCGGGTTCCTCTCATCATTATCAGACTTCCCACCGTTGGTGACCTCGACTACCTTGACACTTTGTTTCTTCCGACGATGTCTTACTGCCAACAAAAATATAATTATTTTATACAGTGTCTTTCAGGGACGTTCAGGAGGCAGTCCACCTACTATTTTCTCCATACAAACTTTACAAACGTAGTCGTAATTTTTTTTTTAGAGACGATTAGTGAAAAACAAAAGACGATCGAAATAGGCATAAAATATGACAGCCAGATAGCCTGTCAAACTTGAACCGATAATATCTCGGTAAATATTGACCCTAGACCTAGGGATAAGTGATAGAGTTCTTCAAGATCTTCGTTTTGGATGACATCTGTCAAACTTAAAACATAAGTGTTAGTAACATAAGTGATAGGGCACTTCGATATGTCAATATCGAAGTGCCCTATCACTTATGCTAGACAAGTAGTGTTCTAGGGTCAATAGTTTCCGAGATAATATCAGTTCAAGTTCGACAGGCTGTCTGGCTGTCATATTTTGTGCAAAAATACAGCGAATAAGTCACCGACGCCGGTAGACTAATTGGTTAAGTCAGTGCTCCCGGGTTGAGTAAAGATGCGTTCTTGGTTCGAATTAGGGCTTGCATTATCCGTTAACTTTTGGCTATCTGGATGATCCGGATATTAATTTAATATGCATATCCGTTATCCAGATTTCAAGCCCTAGTTCGAATCCTGCCCTGCGTCTATCGTGCGTGTTTTTGCAGAGATATTATTTCTTTGAAATATTTCTATTAACTACTTACCAATTATAATCCAAACTACGGAGAAACAAATTCCTGTTACGATGAATATACCAAACAAAATTATCCTAATTGTAAGAGAATAGACGCTGCTCTGTAAATCTGAAAAAGAAAGAATAAAGCCATTGAACAATAATACCTAAATTAGGTACCTAAGTACCTAGCAACAGTAGTAGCTAGCAGTATGCAACTCTTGAATAAATAAAAGTAAATAAATAAACTGAACAACACACAGCGCCATCTAGCCCCGTGGTAAGCGACTAAGCTTGTGTTACGGTGACTAGACAACGGATATAATACTGATAAACTACTGATTTACATTGAGGGCCATGAATCACTCTCTTCGTTCAGGATTCTAACACTGGAGTCTCTCGCTACGCTCGTGATTCAATCATCATGAATCACTCCCTACGGTCATGATTCAGTCGTTAGTATCCTTCACTGGCTCGTGATTCATCTATGGCCATCGCTTTAAATCCGTCTTTTATTCACTAATTGCATAATATAGGTACTATTGTCTAGGTAGGTATACTTACTTTATTTTTGTTCAACAGTACCTAATAAAAAATAAAATAAAAAAACGACTTAAAAAAAAGCATGAAATAACAACGCCTACATACCAGTGCGACCGACTTTTCTATTATGTAATTTGAAGTCGGACAGCTATACTACAACGCAACTAGACGCAACCAGCAAAACTGCCCGACTTCAAATTACATAAAGATAAGTCGGTCGCACTGTAGCTATGTAGGCGAGGTTATTTTATGCTCTTTTATTATTAGAAGTACATATAGATTCTATAATATGTACTTCTATTCTATATTCTATACCTACTAATATTATAAAAAGAAAGATTTGTGTTTTTGTGTGTACCTATGTGTATCTGTATGTTTGTAATGAACAAACTCTAAAACAACTGGATCGATTTCAAAAATTCTTTCACCATTAAAGAGCCCCGATATTCCCACGGGATCGGGGCTTATGCGGGTGAAACCGCAGGACGTAGCTAGTTAGTTATATATTTACCCATTTGTGTATGTCGTTCAAGAATGATACTAATCGATTCATCGGGATCTCTTTCAGTCTGGCACACCAACTTTGAAGAAGCTACGTTGTCTTTTAAAATAAAAGTAATTGTTTTATTAATTTGGTTTACCGCCTTCTTTGTTTCGTTTCTCAATACTAGAATTTCACCTAAAAAACGAAAAATAAAAAAGTTGAAAATTAAGTTAGTAGGTACTATCTACAACAAAAGTGGCTACCCAGTTAGCCGAAAGATTCATTTGAACCGAGCGCCGAGAGTGGAATAAGCATATTATTTATTACACATACACACATTGATATAGGTAATATCGGCCCTGCGCAGACGACAGACTATCCGTGACGCACTTTTTAGTCTGTGAAAATAGAACCTATGCAATTATATGCAGTAACGCACACGACGCACAGAAAGTCTTTTGCCTTTTTGTGCCTTTTTCGCAGACTTTTTGTGCGCCGCAGACTCGATCGCACAAAAAGTGTGCCGTCTGCGCAGGGCCTATAGGTAATTATTGTGTAGTGTTCTGTGTTCTGTATCGCATGCTAGCGACGATAGGGTCTAGATCGTGTAGATGATTCTAGGTTTAAATTACCTCGACGTTTCGGCACGGGTTACACTGGCCGTGATCGCGAGCAGAAACAACCCGTTTCCCAAACTTAGAGGTAATTTAAATTTAAAATAATCTACAAACGTGATTCAGTCCCAAGGCGCAGTTAACTTACTAGGATGAAAGGTCCATAAAACATCGGCATTAGAGGACCAGCGACTACATTCAAACGAGAGCTCTTCCCCGTGATACAAATACGTTGCAACTATATGATTCAAGCTGTTTCTCATGATAGATGCTGTATTATTCCATAGCAGTCCGTGAAATTCAAGGTGTCCCGTAGCTGAAACACAGTATGTAAAGCAAGTAATTCGTTTCTAGGGCTTAAATTGCGAGTTTAAACCCTATGGCCTAAAATAATTTAAATTTGGAACGTTGAAATTCATGAAAGGTCTGGACCGGTATTACGCTAAATGACACAAGATGACAATACTATTACGATTATATCGACACACTATTGCCATTATATCGACACTGTGACAAATTTGGTAGACTTCAATAGTATCGTAATGGTGTCTCAGTGGAATTGCAATAGTAACCATGGCAACCAACCTTCTCTGTCTATCTGTCTGTCAAATCTGTTAAAAATCCATCCTGTCATTAGAGTTTTGACAACTATCGAGACTCCATCAGTGGCATCTCAGTGGTGTCTCAGTGGTGTCGCAGTGGTGTGTCGATAGAATAGTTAACATAGGAAACTGCCAAATGTGTCAAATACACGTCAAATATGACGATTAATATTCTATCGACACAGTATTGAAACACGATTGCGGAGCGTAATACCGACCCTGGTAGCATACGGCCATTTCAATACTCACCCCATGGTCCTACCATAGACGTAGACGGTTCAAAACTCACGACCACAACTTGGTTCTCTGGACTTCCACGCGCTTCAACGTCACAATATATAATCAAAGTACTTAGAGATTTGAATACTAATCTTTCACTGCCTTGCATTATTTTTTTCAATAAATCTGAAATCAATATATTTTTGTAGGTATATAGGAACTACAAAATTGAAGACATGGGATTTTCTGTGTTTTTCTATGTACTTATATCATATGTATGTATTTACAACAACAAAAAAAGTATAATTTGTAGAAAATCCGTTGTCTAGTACCCATAGTACAAGCCTAGTGCTTAGTTTGGGGCTAGATTGCGCTGTGTGTAACGTCGTGTAATATTTATTATTTATTTAAAATTTATTTCTGTAATAGCAGAGGGAGGCCTTTTCCCAGCAGTGAGACAATTCCGGTTAATCCTTCCTCCTCAGTATGTATGAGTGTGTGTTTGTAACAATCACGTAAAAACCGCTGAACCGATTACCATGAAATTCGGTATGTAGATAGCTGGAGTTTATTATTAATTCTAAGGTTCTGTTTATTTCTATTTCAAATTCAGCATGGGTCAAATTGTATTTTGAGATTATACACTGTCGCATCATCTGCAAACATAACAGTAAGATGTTCATGAAGAGATGTTCACCGACGGCAGTTCATTTATGTATATGAGGAACAAAAGAGGCCCAAGAACACTTCCTTGTGGAACCCCTATATTCAATTCAATGTTCTTTATTAAAAACTTGTAATTAAAATTGAACAGAAAATAAACCTAATGTCTTTAGTGACACTCGCAGGACTAAGATATCAATTGACGTGCGAATCGTCAAAATCGGTCGATCCGTTTGACCCCTGGACCTGGAGCGCCACTCCCCATATACATAGACTGATAAATACATGGTAACCCTTCTTTGCGTCGCGCTGTCGGGTAAAAGACCGCTGCAGCGCTGACAATATTGTTCCGTTAGACGCTGTGGCTGTTTACAACTGTCCTCCTTCTGATGTCATAGGTTGGGATCAATTATATCTACAGCTAGTTACTTACATTCATCATAAGCTTCGCTACTGTAACATGTCTTGATTTCTTTAAAAATATCCGGATTCAGATCCAATTTGACATGAAGATCCTCATTGTTTTTAGCCCGGTACGAGAACAGAAAATAATGTTCGGATGATACCGAATCGCACACTTGCACCGGTACCGAACCGCACACCGGCGCAAGAGACAGTTTGTTTATTGTCAGAGCCGATTTTGTCAGAGCTAAAATTTGAGAAAATAGTATTAAGGTTACACAATTAGGGTTAAATGTCAAATGTGTGACAATTATTGAAATTTCAATCTTAATTTCAACTCCATACGTAAGTGTCTGGTTAGCACAGCGGTCTTATTGCATTGATTTTAAAATAAAAAGCAATCCGTACCATGATTTACCTTGCAAGCGAAATTAGACCTTACGTGGTCTACCCACTTTCGTTGTTGATAGTACTTATTCAAAATAATTGAATTTTATTAACCAACGGAACCGAATGGAAACCAGTACAATAGTTGAAACTAGTCTTTACTAATATTATAAATACGAAAGATTTGTATTTTTATGTGTGTGTGTGCGTCTGTATGTTTGTTATGTACCCTAAGTAACATAGGCTTCTTTTGCTCGCGATATTCCCACGACGGGATCGTGACTTACGCGAGTGAAACCATGGGACGCAGCTATATAATATAAAATATAGATGATAACTTACCGTATGCCCGTTTGAAATAGACTCGAACGCGAATCATTTTGTAATATTCATAATCATAATATTCATAATATTCGCAGTCGATAAAAGCGGCTTTATGCGGAACTAACATTACAAATATTTCACTTTTGATGTGGTCTGTGAAAAGAGTCTTTTGGACACCATTTTCTACAATAATTAAAAAAATATATAAAATTAGTTAGGTCATCTCAATCCTAGGTCTCCACTGGGATTGAGATGACCTAGGTACTAATAATAATAATTAAATAATCATTTGCTCAGCTGATTATGGTATAGTTTGTGAGTTGGCGAGTCTCATCCATTTTAGGGTTTCATAGTCAACAAGAGACCTATATCTATACGTCTGTCTCACAGACATTCATATAGCTAGACCACGCGAATTCATGTCCTTCACGTGTCAGAACCCTGACAAAACGTCACGGTAGTCGGCGCTAATTGGCAATCCGCGCGCTTCTATAATTGCAGCCGGACGTCCGTAAAAAGTAATAAAATGCCTTGTTGGGTGATTAGCAACTGCAAAATCCCGAAAATTTCCTGTGGCTGTGACATCATCACATCGCAGTTGGTATTAAAATGTCGGCACGCTCGGTTTTAATACAAATCGAGGTACATACATGTGACGTCTAGAAATTTGTATGTCAGAGACTCGAAGCTGTAACTTTGCATCTCTGAGCCAAGCCGCGGACATATAGACCAGACAAACATGACGAAACTATATGGGTTTCTTGTTGACTACAAATATATACCCCTTTACTTATAAACAATGATCAACAGATGACTAATTTATGTAATGTTTGTCTCTGTCTTTCAACTTTGAAACGTCATATAACAGTCAAAGACAAACGTTACATAGTTTATGCAGCTACTAATAATCGTTTCTAAGTAAGGGTGTAAAGTAGTTTATTGTTAGCTGTACGAAACGACTTTTTCTCCATCTCATTTACCTGTATATTCATAGTACGTTATATTCATAAAGGTTGCAAGTCCGTAATGATGACATACGTAATGTATTACCTCATTGTCGTTATATTCATAATTTACCGAAAACATTACAGAATTCGCAAACCTTTGCTTTTCCTCGTGACTGCGCTGGCTTATCAATACTTTGTATAATAAGAAGTAATTAATGCAGACCCCTGAAATAAACAATTCAATCATATTAAAATGTATTATTATAGTATACTAGTTTGCGTATATTATACAGGATGTTGGAGTTTACAGAGCAGCTGCTTATATGTATATAATTGTATATTATGTTGTTCTACATGTCTAGGGGGACAAGTTTTTGTATCACAGCTTAGAAATTCGAAGTAGTTCCCAAAAAATTTAGTTTAAAGTTTACTCAAACTTAGATCTATCTGAAAGTTGGGGGTCATTGGCCTTAAATTGTCTTTTTAAACTAAATAAAAGGACAAAAACGTGTGGCACTCGGGGACTGCCGCGGTAAAGCTAGCATGCATAGCTTTTTTGGTTAACTTATGCAATTATAATTATTTATTTATTTTCCTTTAGTGCCAAAATGTTGAACTTCCCAAAACATTGAAATTCCCAAAATGTTGAATTTCCCAAAAAGGTGAATTCCTAAAATGTTGAATCTCAAATTGTTGAAAAAACACTTAGGAAAATATCGTGTTAAAAACACTTAAAAAAATCCAAGTCAAAAAAGACAGGAATTGTTTTAGTCGACAGACAGCTGTCAAACTTAAAACGCTAATATCTCGGAAACTATTGGCCCTAGACCACTACTTCCTTAGCATAAGTGAGAGAGCTCGCCAAGATCTTCATTTTGGATTACAGCTGTCAAACTTAAAACGTCAATATCTCGGAAACTATTGACCGGCGGTAGACCGACGGTATTGCCGTCGGTCTACCGCCGGGTGTTTCTGCTGCCGGACTTGCCGCACAAGGTGCGATGTGATGCCGCTCTATGCCGTTCTGCATAAACCAGGCGACGCTGCTGCCGGCACTCTGTGTAGGAGCCTTTAGATCTCAAGTGGCCCCTGTTAGTTTAGTATATATACTTACTTATTTCGTCAAATTTAGGTAATTCAGGTTCACAGTGTTCGCACTTTTTAAAATGTATACCATCGGCCTCAGTAGGGGAAGTACGAATATTTGGGTAGTTTTTCTCTTCTACGTTATTGGCATGGTAAGTTTCCAATTTTGGAGGATATCCATCTTGACTACTTTGTCTATTAGTAGGATATGTCACTTTGTCATTGCTGCTTTCGTAGGTTTGTGGTCTTGTAAGATATCCATCTTGACTACTTTGTCTATAAGTAGGATATGTGTTGACTTTGTCATTGCTGCTTTCGTAGGTTTGTGGTCTTGTAGGATATCCATCTTGACTACTTTGTCTATTAGTAGGATATGTGTTGACTTTGTCATTGCTGCTTTCGTAGGTTTGTGGTCTTGTAGAATATCCATCTTGATTACTTTGTCTATTAGTAGGATATGTGTCGAATTTGTCATTGCTGCTTTCGTAGGTTTGTGGTCTTGTAGGATATCCATCTTGATTACTTTGTCTATTAGTAGGATATGTGTCGAATTTGTCATTGCTGCTTTCGTAGGTTTGTGGTCTTGTAGGATATCCATCTTGACTACTTTGTCTATTAGTAGGATATGTGTTGACTTTGTTATTGCTGCTTTCGTAGGTTTGTGGTCTTGTATGATATCCATCTTGATTACTTTGTCTATTAGTAGGATATGTGTCGACTTTGTCATTGCTGCTTTCGTAGGTTTGTGGTCTTGTAGGATATCCATCTTTACTACTTTGTCTATTATTAGGATATGTGTTGACTTTGTCATATCTGCTTTCATTGGATTGCGCCTTGCGTCGTCGTGTTGGATATGCGCCTTGACTATTTCGGCTTGTACTAGGATATGCACTTTCACTATCACCATCATCTTTATATGCATGACTGTTGTTTCTATTATCAAAGTGCTGAGCTGTACACGAATACGTGTAATTCACAATTATTATTGTTATAAGATAGTATTTGGTTTTCATGATTATGTACGTGAATGTACAACTTGCGAATCCTGGAATAAATATTCAAACTAGTTGAGCGAGCGAGCGAAGCGTCTCTGCTTCAAGTCAGGCTAAATTTGCTTTTGTCTGTCAGAAAATTATTAATTAATTAAATAAATTCTGTGAACATCACACAATGCCATCTAGCAGTTTGCAAGTTACAACGCTTGTGTTACGGTGACTAGACAACGCATTTAGTACATAAGATTAGGTATTTATTTTTCTTTTGTAAATAGGTAGGTACATATAATACATAGAAAAACATCCAGACCAGAAACAAAATTATTGGAATTTAATTTATCCCTCTTTTGCCTTCATTTTAGTTTTTACAGCACACAAAAAAATAAGGAAAAATTACTCGTTAATAACAGAAATTTCCATTTTAGAACGAAACGGCATATAATTTTGAATATTATTTTTTCCTAAATTGATTAGTAATCTGTACTTCATATTGGTAATACAGTTTACCTAATTATCAGTAGGTACACTTAATTAAAACGAGAAATAACTGTTTTGGCCCTTACCACGACAACGTCGGGTTCGTCGAAAATTGTGGATTATTGACGGAATGTTGTTGAATTTTTTTTTGTGTATAGATCGTAGGTGAAATTATTTCCTAATTTTGGTGTAGTTTCAAGATAAAACATCATATTTGTTCAAAGCTATCCAAATTTTAGACAAAAAATGGATTTTTTTGGCTGTGAGTGTGTTGAACACAATTCGACATTATTTGTCTGAAAACTACACTTAGCTGTCGGAAACAATGTCGCCTCCAATCTATTCACATTTTTTTTAACAACATTCCATCATGAAATAATCAACAATTTTCGATGAACCCGACATGGATTTTGAATTTAGCGGCTAGGCCCTTTCTCCTTATTTATTTAGATCGAAGCAATAAATTATGTGGTGTTAATCGCGTATTAGATATTATTTATTTTCTTACTAGAAGAAGGAAGACGGCAGTGGAACAAGATCCAACCCGTCTTCCTTAATGGCTGGCCCGCCAATGCACCCGTTTAGGTACCTCTTATTCGGAGAAAAGGTGAAATATTATAAGTAGGTAGGTATATGTACTTACCGTAAATTAAGTTGTTTAAAAATAGACTTTAAAGCTTCAGCGTAAATATTCTTATTTTATCGATATTTTCACAAGTTCGTTTTGAACCGTCTTACTAAGTATTAACAATTTATAGTGTGTCTTCGGAACGCGACCTCCAATGAGAAGAATACACGAGAAACACAGACTAATTAGTAACTAGTAAGGAAAACTAGTAAGTACACATAATCTATGTATGTACAGTCAGCAACATTACTGCCTGCCCACCGTAAGGTCTAATTTCGCTTGCAAGGTTAATTTAGGTTCACTTAGTAAAGATACATACGACATTATTCTTAATTGTTACCTACCTACTACCTATCGTCTGCTACAGGGGCGTCTCTAGCGGGTGTGCAGGGTGTGCACAGCACACGGGCGCAGCGGTCTCAGGGGCGCCGCGGCGCCCACACCCGGCCCCCGTATCAGAATCGCATTTCGGAAACTATGGGGTTTATTTTATTTCATATTTATTTTTAAAGATTCTGTTATGGTCTACGGTAGGTAGGTAGGTATGAGATGGTAATCCGAAATAGTATATTAGGGCTAGATGTCGCATCGCTATTTACTCAAAGGCGCGTGTCGGGAGGGTGATTCTTCAACCGGAATATTTTTTTGCTTATTTTTATGAAAAAATATTAAACCCTGTGTCAGAGCAAATCTTTTGTACTTTATTAATTACTTGATTAATATAATAGAAAATGGTAAAAGAGGCACCACTGTAAAGCTAATATTTTAGGACAAATATCAAATTTTTAAAAGATGGCTCTTGAAGATAATGACAACGTGTCGATGTTAATGATCGAGTGGCGA